>JAOSYY010000005.1:1722730-1771586 GCA_025727935.1 Hebomoia glaucippe
ATATTTTAATTGTACACGTGAAAATGTTACCTGTGTTGTAAGTCGCCAAAACTTTTAAATGCCATGAACTTATGATAAGGCTTTGGCGCCCACGCGTATATCTCGATCGAGTCCTTGAGTGCAATCACAAGAAACTTGATACGTTCGTACTTCACAATGCGGAAGTGCACCGCGCCTTGCAGCTCGCCCACGTTAATCCAGCCATTTCTCCTCTCCACTTGCTGTTTACAAACATACAGATATCCCTTTTATTACTATAATATGAACAATATAAAACTAAAAATATATTACTTTTCTATACGATTAAGCAAATTCGCGCTTTTGAATTTAATATTCATACATACGCTGTCCAGCCTAATAATATTATAACTTAACACCCAAGTAATTCCATGTATAAGTGATGTTAAAATAAATGTATATGCTATCCATTACAATATTATCTCTTAGTAAAAGTCTCATCCAAATCGGTTTAACGGTGTCGGTATAAGCGGGAGCAAATAGGCCAAATTGTATAAATTGTTAATGTATTATAATCATTGCATATACTTTCATATGTATTTAGATAAAAGCTGTTATTTTGACATTTCCATTGAACACTTAATATTTATTTATTAGTGTAGTAGACAGCGCAGGATTTGTTTGTTACACTGTCCCGCGTCAATCACTCAACAGATTTTGATGAATTTGCTATAGTTATAGGGTTCTAAAGAACAATTGCTAGAACATAAAAAAAGTTTTATGCAGTAAATACGTACATCACTAACGCCGTCTGTACGTAGAATCTTAGACTTAAGCCAACTAAGATAGTATACTCGGACACGATTCTTCTTTCCAGAGACAGTAACGAGGATATTCTGTCCCTCCAGCACTTCCATCTGCTGGAAACGGCGTCTAGATATTAACTGGTATACCTTGCCCTGCCCTGAACGATCCAGCAGCATCAGACCATTCTCAGTGCCAATGAGCAGATTTACTCCTGGAAAACAAAATATTTAACTTAAATAATACGCCATTAATTTTTTAAAAACCCCAAAATTACATAAAATATTTTAATTTCTCAAATATCAGACAGAATATTTTGCTTATTAATATATGGAGATAATTCTTTCGGCATATTATTCTATTAAAAAAAGTGTGGATGCGTATGTTACACATCCACACTTTTGTAAAAATAATAATAATAAAATAAAGCTGTCGAAACGCCATTAGAACCGTTGTATTTGTATTATTTATTCGGTCTACATACATTTTTTATACAATGAACCGTACATAAAAATTGATTCGGAAAGAGTAAAATCTCCACTAAATTTTAAAAATAGAAGAAATTAAATTAAATAAAATGATAACAATATAAAACGCTACAGTTTTATAAATCGCAATTTATCTCACCCCAGAGAGCGGCGCACAATATCTCCGAGTTGAATCGTTTTTTGTATTTCCGTATCTCTGGCGTATCAGACGTATCGTGTCCCGTGGGCGTGACGTTCACGTTGACGTGGCTCTCGCGACGCGACGCATTGCCCGAGCCGCCCGTACCGCTGCCCGTCGAACCGGCGCCGAAGCCGAACGTAAGGAACGACCGCTGCTTCTGTTGCAAGGGAAGGAATTGTTGTTGGGAGCCCACAGAGGAGTTGGAAGGTGAATGTTGCAAGGGATGCGGGGACGCCCCGGCCACGAAAGACTTGGACGGTGTCGACTGGACGGACGAGGGGAGGTGGTGATGGTGCGGGGCGGGGGTACCTCCCGCTATGGCTTGCCTATACTGTAAAAGAAAACGCAAATATAAACTTTCACTAGAAATCAGTTTCGGCAAGTTTCATGTATGTACTCAGAAAATTTACTCTTTTGTTTTTTTTTTCGTCTTCGAACGGTTAGTTAAATCCATCTCCCATTATATTAGTTTACATCTCCATTATATGATCGGAAAGTTATTTGCGGCATGGCCATTATCTACAATTCTATTGTGTTCTTTTTAATATTACAATTTACACAAAGTCTTATCGTAGCAGGCAATGATTTGTGATGTGTTACATTATGAAAATGAAGTATTTATTCACGTATTTGATTGTGTAGAAATTTTAATGATTACATACAGTCAAGAAGAGTAAAGTATATATTTCGAGGGCAGTGTTTCGAATGAAATTTCATTGCCAGTTACAGATACGGAAGTACCAATGAACCTAGGAACATGTATGTCGGATACTGTTTGTGGAAAGCCTTTCCCGTCAACTGTCTACCTGAAAGCTGTTTATGAGTCGACAATTGAATATGTAAGCGTATCTATGAGAATGCATAAATAGAGAAAGAGTGAGAGTATGTCAACAAACAACATTCTATATAATGCTTAATTGAAGCATGTCTTGTTGCGATACGGTTCGTACTTACGCGGTGGTATCGGGGTCTGCGAAACGGCCGCGAGGGTGCCTCCGTTGTGTGTTTGCATGATTGACAACCATTATTATATTAATACTATGTTCTATAAGCTCAGCGCGACAAGTTGCAAACACATTAGGGGCCCCTAACCTTCAATAGTATCAATTCTTGCAAAACATATTAGGATTACAATTTTAACGTGACTATCAGACGCTACGAAAAACGTTGGTGTATATATTACGAAGATATTTCGATTACGTAAGTAATATAATATAGTTAGGAGCCCCAAGTGATGTTAAACAGGTAACGCGCATTGTTACACCTTCAATATATCACATTAAGCAACGTATATGTATATAAAATGACAATATGAGATGAATATATCGGCAAATACGTAAATATATTTTTCAAAGTGATATCTAGATATATTGTATCCGGGATGATTGAGGCTATACGTAGGATATAAGGATAATGTACCTCTTCGCTGGTAGACTTGTCGTGTCGCGGCGGAGTGGTGGGTTGGCCGGCCTGGCTCAATAGATCGGGAAGTACAGAGCTCGTGCGAGAACCGCTGCCTTCGTTGTTGCCACTTGAACGGCCCTATGACGTATTGTAACTTATAACTTCATATTACACTATTCAACATCTTTCACGACTTACAATTAAATCAACACACCAAGGATTATGGTAAACATCGAGGAAGTTCACCGTTAATAAATGGAAATATTATTCAAAGTTTAAATTTTATTTATAGATGTAAATGGCATGGTGATTAAAATTTATCTCATTAAAACATATTAGATTTATAACAGCATAATTTATGAGCTATAAAAAAAAATCTGAATAGTTTACATAGTTTTGTAATGAGCGGTAACATCGAGCTATAGACTGTGCATTAATGTTTTATCGTTGCATCAGTAGCGGCATAGCGGAACAAACACAAACACTAGCAAAAACATGCAAAGTGGAACACATTCACAAAGTTGATGTTTAATGTCTCTTTCCAGCTTCTGTGAGATTTCGTTAGGCGATCATTCCCAAGTTATGTTAAATATCATTTTAATGGCACAAATTTCCTAACTTCATCACTCAGGACATGTCGCATTTCTTGGCAGGAAGACGGTGTCGCGCACAGATGATAGAAATTGTTAGTAGATTAATGAGTGCTTAATTAGTCTTTATGTTAATGAGAACTACAAAGCTAATATCTATAAGATATCTACTATTTCGGCACCAATTACAAAATGTAATATCTACTTAAATACAGATGCTTACAATAAAAAATGTATATAAAATATCACGCCAAAATACAAGACGCATGAGCGAATACTAAATATAAATTTCAACTATGAGTCTATTGTAAAATAATAAAATAATTTAAATATAATACTGTTAATACCATGGATCGTACGTTACTGGACATTCCCCACAATTACCTCAACCACCAGACCCATAGCTACAAATGTCAAAACATAGCTTGAAATATACGTAGAGATAGCATCACAAGTTACTGTGGTTAGTCATATACAATTGTTAGATATACAAATATTAATATAACCCTCATACCAAAACGTAAGTAAAATATTAATCAAACTATCCCGAGCAGTGAGCAATTACCTGGTCCTGTGCGTTTACCGCTTCCTGCCCACAACTCGACAAGACCTCAGTGTGCCGATTGAAATGCCTTCGAAATACTATATCAGATTCTGTCTTTTCTCTGCGAGGTCTGATTATATTGCAACTCTCTGCTATTTTGTCTGGCGTTTTGTTTTCTAACGTATTGGCTGTGAGATCTAAGGTACCGGATTTCTCAAAAGATGCACCGCTCGTGAAACAAATGCTCGTAGCCGGAGAATCACTATTGAGACTACTTTGGCGGCTCATTTTATTATTCTCACTGTCTTGTCTAATCAGTTCAGCAATATTTTTTAGCGCATCTGTTGGATTATTAGCCATTGTTTTTGTCTCTGTGATCTTTTTCTCGGTCCGTTTAGCGGCCTTTTGGGAAAATTTCAAGCTATCATTCATTTTGATGAATTCTGTTAAAACAGGTTCACCAGATGCATGAGGTTTGTTTGTTTGTTTTCTCGAATGATTAAAAATGCCGCTGGATCGTTGTTTATTCACACCGACAGGACTTTCGTGTTTAGGAAAGTATATAGCAGAGTGTCTTGTACTAGAGAGTGGGAAGAAATCAGAATTCTCCCTTCGAAATCCTCTGAAAAATCGATTAGGTGTATTCGATTCTGCTTCTTGCTCTTTTTTGAATTTCAATATGTCAGAGAGTTTCTCTTGTGTGGATTTTTGGGAAGGCTTTTGCAATAGTTGTTTATGCCGCGAGGGGGGAGTGGCGATCGCTTTGTACTTAACCCAGGCATCCTCCATTTCAATTCTGGATTGACGTTGGAGTTGGGCACGTTTCAGTTCGCTCTCTTTGCTAAGATCTTGTTTCTCATCTTTAGCCTCAGAATTTTTCGAAGGGAAAAATCTGGCAAAGTCCCAGTCTTTTAGCAAGACGGCTTCGTCGACGTCCGAATGCCTCTTGTCATTTTCCGTATTCTCCCTCTGATGTTTTCGTAACATGTTTAGTATGAAAAGCACACAAATAAAATTATAAACAATGTAACTTTTGGCTCACTATCTTATTTTGGCGTGAAAGGCGTTAAAAATATATGTGCATTTATCCCACCATACTTTATAAAAATAAAAGATAAAAATGTACCTACATTAAGCACACGTTAATCAATATAGACAAATAATCTTTGAATATCACGTGCTTGACTGCAGGTCTAGCAGTTAAGGTATAAGGCCGCAATGATTTGATAAGACAAGAGAAAAAAACTATTTCTTATATATTATGGTTCGTGTTAGCGGTCTTATACCAAAAGAGCTAGGGATGGTCGAGAAAAAGACACTGCAAGGGTTACATGAATGGGCATTTAAAAACTTGAAATGTTATAACACATTTGTAATCATTAGATATTTATATTACTAGTTAGTTTTATTGAACCTTAATAGTGACAATGTCAAAGCATGAAAATATTCATTGAAAACTCCTCAGACAGTAACGCAAATTGAAATGGAACGATGTGAGTATTGAATACGATTTCATGCCAATTTTAAAGTAATACCAATGGCAGTATGTTGAGATATTAAGGTTTCAATTGATTATGCGTTTTTCGATTTTTTTTAGGGAATTAAAAACACATTTTGAAAATATTAATCCATAAATTATTATATGTGGTTATATACATTTTATAAAATTTGAGTCACTGTTTGAAGAAAATTATATACGCATAATGGATCTTGCTATATGATATTAAAAATAATTATGGAGATATTCCTTGTAACATAAAATTTTATAAATGACACGTAAGAAATTCTTATAATCATACTACAAGGGCTTGCATTCCTACACGCATATGAGACGGATTTCATCTATTAAAAATTAATCGATTCTTGTAAAAACATTGAAGTTTCTATTTGTAATATCAAAATAGCTTTTCTAAATGCATATGAAAGCATGCATGTATGTCACAATTTATATAATTTTTGTTAGTATGTTTGTTCCGGATAATCTACACAATGACCGGATCTATCTTGATGGGACTTTCACAGGCAGATAGTTCATTTTATGGCACGTAACAAAGGCTATTTTATTTTAATACAATAATAATCAGTTACAATTTGTCAGTTTTATTAGCAAATACTTGAATTTATGACGTTTTTTCTAACACAAAAAACTATTTATATATAAAAATTAAAAATGGTGATGATACTATTATTGCGTGCGGTTTCGGTCGCATGATTATATCGTTTTTGGATAAATTCATTGATTGCAAACTGTACAGATACACGGTTACTACAGTTTTATAACATTAATAAATTATACATATAAGAATGCAATACCTCGTTTATACGACTATTGTAACTAAATATATCTTTTTATGGCAACTCACCCGCTTCACGAGCGTCCTATCAGCATGAGGGTCGTCATCGTCTGGCGTGGGAGGCAGGGGTCGAGTTGGGGGCCCCGCGCACCCATCCTCCGATACCGCAGACAGACCCGGCCTATAGCAGAACTCGGGACTGACAAGCCGAAACAAAACAACGGACGAACGAAATGGGGGATGTATGTGGGAGAGGCGAAATAAAAAAGAAAACGCAACGAAAATAGAAACAAAAAAATGAAGTTAGTTCGAACATGATGAATAAAGCCAGAAATTAATAATTACACTGTTTAGTCTGTCTAGTTGTTTGAAAACGAGGCTTGATATAATGCTATGAAAAAAATGAAATAAAATTGAATCCCTAATTGTTTTGCTAAGTGCAACAGCCGGAAATGGCAGGATCAATTTATCTAGATTTTTTTTTTATAATTTCTTGAGATTTGAACAAGGTTCTTATAAAAAGAGACTTTCCCTATTTCCTATACAAATTGTTCTTAGCTGTCAATTTAAAAATGTCAGTCAAAAATATACAATTAAACTGTTTTTATAGCTAGACGCGAAAGTAGGATTTCAAAAGAAATACTTGGTTTGCTAAGATGTGTTGTGAATGTAGATGGGCCTTTACGCGAAAAACGCCAGGCTGTGATGAGATTAGAACACTTGATAGTTTCTTACAGCGGTTTAGGTGGATCGCTGGCCAGCAATGTGCCGTCGTTGCGTACGCGCCCGCCGCCTTCGTCCGCGTCAGAATCGCTGTCGGAGTCCTCGAACGTAGGTTCCGGAGGATTCCTCTCTACAGGCGGTCCTTTAATTAATTAATTCATACATAGTTAACTGGTATTTCGATTGAATATAAATTAATCTTTACTATAATATTATATGTAAAAGTTTATATTTCAATGTATATAGGGCAGGATACAAGACTAAGTAACATAAGATGAATATTTATAGTATTAGTCAAATAAGACTATTTGGGTCTCCAACACATCTCTATGTGTTATGGTTAAATCATAGTAGGAAAGAGTATAATAACTTCCCCAAATCATTAAATGATTATTATGGATATATGTAAATAAAAATTATATTATTTTTTTCAGAACGGACTATTGGGATTCTTTGTTTTTTGGTGATTATATTATTGGATCTTTACTGCAAGTTTTCGATTAGTGTACGCTAATTCTGGTAATCTCGAGCTGTTTTATTATGACATAAGTTTTGAGTATGAGTATCCGTTTGTTTAATACCTTGTCCATTAGTGGGCGCTCTCGGTGGTCTATTCGGAGGTTCATTACCAGAGACTACGCCAAGCTCGTTCAATTGGGCCGCAAGTTTATCCAAGTCCTAGTAATTAAATTTATATAATTATAATAAATATATAATAAGCATTCAACCATGTCAATAATAAAAAAAATAAAACACACCTCTGGCCTTCTCGGCGGAATCTGCGATCGAAGTTAAATCAGATGTGCAAAGAAAAACAGCGTGACATGAAAACAAAAAGAAAGCTAATAAAAAAACAAAAAACAATAATAGTACGACGTACACATTACTAATGGCATTAAACACATTTTAGGAGAAAAATCTTCGCAAGTATTTTAATAGCATAGCATAATTATATTATGAGGAGTAGGTAGTTTGGAGAATTAGATTGTAGCTGGAACTCAAACCTCATTTTTACGTTCACATCTGGTATACTACGGACTATTGCTGAAAGGTAATATGATCCTGATTTATTGGCAATGATTTACCAAATGAAGCTTCAAAATAAACGATTATAGGATTGTTTAAAAAGGATTCATAAAAATTAAAGTTAGCTGCAACACTAGCTAGAACTTAGGCTGTGTCTGCATGACGTCATACCATGGGTTTGAACATGTGGTGTGAGCCACGCTGTGGAGGCTGAGGGCCGCTGGCTGGCGGCGTACCGTTGTTGGAGCCTGAACTGTTCGAAGAGCCCGACGACTTTGGTGTCGGTGGCAGCGGCCTGCAGGTTTACATGTACCATATTAATTAGCAAAACGCTTTTTATATAAATGTCTTAGTATCCTGTATGTTCTGTACATTAAGATTCTGGATACTTTCCTTTGTTTGTTGGTAATCTTAGTCTTACGTCTTTTACCGTGACCGTACTAATGGTTAGTTTTAAGTAACGCTAGAACATTCTTTGCGTATAAAATGTCAACTGCTGTATATTTTTTTATACAAAATTGCTTTTAAAAAGCTGTACGAGAAATCATTTAATTTGTGAGCACTGTTCTCACTATGTTAATATTGCATATAATGACAGGTGGAATTATATTTTTGTAATTAGGTTTGTAATTGGGTGTGGTGAAGATCCAATATTTACCTATATCTATTAGGCTGTTGTGCTTGTGGATCGGGCACTACAATCAGTCTTTGTGGAATGGAGGGCCTCGCTGGAGGTCCAGGCTCTATATATAACAAATTTATCTTTGAATATTCAATAACATTTGATTATGAGCAGATACATATTGAAGAGTAAGCTAACAATAAAAAAATCATGTTTTTTATAATTTGTTATATGAGTTCTTAAAAATGTCGCTCAGACTGAACTTGAAATTGAGTCTTTACCTGGAATTTCTTCACGCTCCTCGCGTTTGCTGTTTCTCTTAGCAGGCGGTTGTGGTTGTTGCGCTTCTGCAGCTCTGTATCACATTATGCAATTAAAATTCAAATCTTAAATAACTACTGTGTGGATTACTAGTGTAGATTTTTTTTTCAATAATAGAGAGTTATCACCAAACATTAGTCTCTTGAGAAGGGAGTAAATTCGTGGATTGATATTCTTAATATACATAATAACAAATATGATTTCTATGTACAATTGTAAAGTTAATTAATAAAAAGTAGGCGTACTTATAAACAATATTATCCTGAACCTGCTAAAAGTCAGATTAGATATAATATTTTTTGACAGTTATAGATTTCGAAATGTTGTGACCTCATCGTTTAGGCGGTACAAAATTCTGCGGTACAATTTGATATTCAATAATTAAAAACATCATGTAGTTAACTAATATAAAAAATGATGACCCATATTGACATTTACAGTCTCAACATGTCAAGTTATTAGTAAATGAGACATTTGCCCCTTACCTGCCCTCCTGTATCTGTTGGAAATTCCTCCGCAGCGTATCACCACCCTGGTGCGGTGCGTTGTGCACGATGGAAGAGGGCTCGCCAGCAATCGCGTTGTCCTCTTCCTCACCCTCCGAGCCCGAGTACTTATAGTCCTCGCGTACAGAGTTGTCCTGCTTGCGCTTCTTGCACCTGTCTATGTGATCCTTCAATTGTATTCGCACTTGCCGCTCTGTGGGCTGGTCTCTGTAACGTTAAGGGGCGTTTGTCAATGATATAATATATAACATGGTTCCTAGCCTATCTCATATTATGCAGTGTGCAAGACTTTTAACTATTTTAAAAAGACGACGTACAAATTGTTTGATCTACAATAAACAAAGTATATGAAAAACAGTGCTAGTACAGAAGAAAAGTCTAAGAATAGATGCTTACGAAATCTCAAATTTGTATGTTATAGTGTGTCTGATATTTCATGGCTTATAGGGAAGTAAACAGACAAAAAGTAAATTTTACATTAACAATTAGCAATCTATTTGGTGAAAGTAATATTTGTATTGCACATATTTATTCTTAGGAATGGAGAAATGCTATGCTTTAATTAAACTTACCGTATAAATGAATGTTTGAGTAGTTGCTCAGTATAAGGCCTCTGATGATAGTCTTTTACAAGAACAGTCTCAATGAAGCTATGGAACTTCTTAGCCCACTTCTTGGACTTTAAACGAGGTGGTGGATTCCTGTGACAATAAAGATTAACTCATTATATCTTTTATAATTATGAAATGTCTATGCAAACCAAGGGCTTATCCTAAATATATTCTTCAAGTTTCAATATTGCTGTCAAAATTCTGCATAATCGGTTCAGGTCTTCAGCGGGAAAGCATTACATAAATTTATGCAAACTGTAACAGACAGTAACAAGGTCTACCTTGGAATGAGAAAGAGTGCCCTCATAGGGTGAAGATCACATAGCGGTGGTTGACTCTCGGCCATTTCAAGGGCAGTGATACCGAGAGACCAGAGGTCAGACCGATTGTCGTATGTCGCTTCGGGATTCTCGTCGCACGCAATCACTTCCGGGGCCATCCAGTAAGGCGTGCCGATGAAAGTATTTCGCCTACCAATTGTCCTATCCAGTTGTGCAGATACACCAAAGTCAACTGAAAACATTAATAACAGTTGTTAAAGGCAAAAGCTACCTCAGTTTCCAAAATCTTGATAGATCTATTCATAAAAGTTAATTCTTTCAATAACAAGTCAATACAAAATAATGTTACATATAACAATTTTATAATAATTTAAAAACCATATTAAGCATTCATATCAATTAATATATAATATGAGAATCTATTGCTTTTAAATTAATAGTAATTGATATAAAATTTTACAAAAACAAAATTGCTCATTCTGATCCTATGTTGACAATTTCATGTAATTATTAATTTAAAACAATAATATAGATAATATGCTTATCATATGGATGTTTTAAAGTCTTTACTTTTTATTGAAATACTGGTTGTAAAATATTTTTAAAAAAGTAGTACATTATATATGTTTGCACAGTTTTAATATCACAACATTATTTATAAATGTATAAATTACAGTATTAAAATAAATAGATGTAATAATTTCCATGATACTTTTAATCTTAATAATATTTGTATATTTGAAAATATTTTTCATCTATTTCAACTAGATCTAAATAAAACTTTAGTAATTATATTTAAATACAAAAATATTTTAAAAATCACAAATTTTTTGATACATTAGTGTATACAAGAATTTCATATAATTTGCTGACGAAATAACATAAATATTAGTAGTAGCTGTGTCACATAAGTTATACTAAAAGCGATATAAGACATACTCACCTAACTTGACTTCAGCATTGTCAGTCAATAATACATTTTGTCCCTTTATATCACGATGAATTACTTTATTTGAATGTAAATAACTGAGACCTCTGAGAATTTCTCTACAGATATATGATATCCATTCCTCCTTAAGAGATTGTCCCTTTGTTGATTTGACCAAGTCAGTAACAGATCCTGAAATTATTAAACACTATAGCAAATAAAATTACTAAATAGCTTCTTTATAAAATAATTCTTGAAATGGATTAACTTTTTGATACTTATGAGATTTCGAAATATTCAGTATTTTTGAACATTGGAGAAAGCATAATGTATCAACATCAACTTTTGTACCATTTCTTTACACATTTTTTAACTAATACTATATGATAGATAGACATGTTTACTATGTAACTAAAATTAAATAATTTATAATAATTGTATTAATTATGATGACATACAGCATCAAAATAGTTTCAGAAGTAAATCCTATGCTTTAAATGATGAGAGTAACAACTCAAAATATTACTCATTTCGTAAGAAGTTACTTGTGCTAGAATAAAATTATCCTTAAAAAGGTTAATTTAAAGTATTAAATTAAAAATACCAGCTAAAGTGAATCATTCATTTTATAAAGAATAATGTTCTCAAGAGTAATGAAAGGGAAATTTCTTAATCAGTGTCAAAGGTTACTGAACTTTTACTTTCCTCAAGTGTGCTATAATTACCACTAATTAGCTTATAGCAAGATATGCAATTGAAGACTGTAATATTGTCTTTTAACAAACTGTGTTTGTTCTCCATGTACTTTGTAATAAATTGATATATTGAAATTAATATGATAAAGGAAGGTCTGTGACTAAGAAATTTATTAAATCAAAATTATTCATTCGTAATATTAATAACATTGTGAAAATTCATGCACTAAATATCTATATAACAATAAGCTGAAACACATTTCACACTAAATAGGAATAAAAACATATGAATTTAGCTGAAGCAAAGAAAACATGTTGCTGATTTATGTAATATACACACCAGCACCACAATACTCCATAACCAACCAAAGTTGATCATCTTTCCCAGGCGGACTCTTTTTAATAAATGCACCATAGTAAGTGGCAATGTTGCGATGGGTTGAATATTTTTTTAAAACATTGATCTCAAGTTTTATCTCTTCCTCCTCATCTTGAGTGACATCCATCACCTTGATGGCAGCAAGCTGACCAGTCTTTGTGTGGCGTCCCTATAATTTGAAATTCATTTGTGTAAACTAGTAAGGAATGAAATTTACTGCTAAGTATGATCTTGTTAATGGGCCTATAATTTAAGCAAGACGGAAAAGGCGCAACATAGTTATTTATGGTTCATACTAAAAGTGACTGTAAGTTCAGTTTTGAAAGACTAATTCCATTGTCCCTAAAATAACACATGAGGTCACAAAATTGTCCGTTTGTTTGAAAACTCACAAAAATATTAAACATTTTGAGCTACCAGAAGGGATGATATCAATTAAGAATTTTATTATTACTTGTAACTATGATCTTTATGAAACGAAATTGATTCCTCTCACATAGTAACAATTTAACAATGATTGTGATAATTAATATCAATATCTGAGTCTTTCTAAACAAGTAAAATTATTATTTTTTTAATTGAATATCAGCTGATTATCTTGATGAATCACTCACTGGTTTGAGTGAGTAAAAAAATGTTCATGGACCATATCATTTAAAGGTATTAGTAGGAAATTAGTTTTCTATATAAAAACAATGTGCTTCGAAGGCTTAAATTATAATAGTTTTTCTGGTATGCTTTGACGGGGTCATAGCAAGCAAAAACAATAATATTAAGAATAAAAATTGAAAGTAATTGTAAAAGTATATAATTATTTTAACTTGGACATGTAATTATCAGTTTTATAAGTTTGGCCCTCCTTGAAGTCATTACTTTAATGACGAACATATTTTTAGTAAATTATTTCATTTAATTTTGATAGTGAAAAATTATCACATTATCTCAACTAAGAAAAGTATATCTATCTATATTTAATTTTAATCAAATGTCAATTATTATGATAACATAATACCAAGAACTTGGGTAACATATAAGATTCAAGTACATATCTTAGATAAATCTAACAAGAGTGGGCCACAGTTACTTTAGAGAGAACAGATGAAAATTAATTGTTCATTGACATTAATAACTACTCATAAATGAGCAATATGTAATAGTAAATTTTATTATACCTACAGACGAAACTTATTACATGTTTATTCTAAGTAAATATTTGTACTTAAATTAGAACATAGCAAATAAAATATAAAACAACTTAGTACTATATGTATGTTGTATGAATGAGTAGAAGCACATACCTTGTATACCTGGCCATAAGTGCCATTTCCAACAACTTCTATCAGTTCAAATATCCCAGCAGGATCCTGTAAACAAGTATATACGAGAAATGTATAGATAAAAGCTAATTATATTCCCTAACACCTTCCCTATGATTCACACCCTGTGAGATCATTGCACTCGAGACAGCTTTTCACAAAGACGCTCAATATAATGTTTTACATATGATAAAGTGTTTGTAATAAATTAAACTTTTACCTTTAATGCACTGAGGTCAATATCGTCTAATGAACAATTTACAGACGGTGCTAGTTGATGCGCCATTTTGAGTATATTGTCACACACGAAGACAAAGCACGATATCCTCACATCAATATAAAAACCTTACAAAATCACTTAGATTACAACATTTGAGTAGATATTGTTAAGGATTTATTCTCGTACATTTGAATAATTTATAAAACACATTGTTTACAATTAAATTTACAGAGAATTACAGATACACAATTTATATGCCGCACACACACACCCGGCTGGGATGCCAGATGTTGTAAGTCTTAACCCTAATTCTACCATTTCCAATTTTATTTCTACTATATAGATTAAAAACTTTATCTTGATTTATGATATTATTATCGATTATTAAGTAATTGAATAAATATTTATTATAGAAAAAACAAATAAATATTTCAGAAAAATTGTATCTAATTACGTTAGACTTTCTACGTTATATGTTAAACGAATGGTAGAGATTCGAGCAAAGGGCAAGTAAAACATCAGACGTCAAATTTTAGCCAATAAAATTTCACCATTGACGTTTTAATATGCTATAAAATAAGCATAATATTTAACATACAATATTTATCCACCGGAATTTCTTCAAGGCTAAATCTTAATAAAATATTAACCTAAAGATTTGAGTATTGGAGTAATACAATTTATGATTACATAGGTACATATAAATTATAGTTAATACTATTACTATAAAAACGATGTCACTTAATAAATATTAATTTTAAAAATTAGATTGAATTGTACCTAATATATTTGTAACAGAAAAGTTTGCTTTAGTTTCATTTTTTTAGATGAAAGTTAATAAAAATGACCATTGAATAATTATATGTCTCGTGATTGAGGTACAATAGTCCATCAAAATTCAAATGCATCCTATCCTTATTCTTGTGATTGACTGTCATTGTATGACTCATTATCAAAAAGTTTTGGCTCTGATGAGTTATTTAAAGCTTATTTACATTTTGTTTAATTTTTCAAAATTATGCTTATTCTGAAGATCTATTTTTTTTGAAGACGATATTAACTTTAAATGAGTAGATGAAGCAACGAATCCTGATTTTATAAAAAATTCAGAACTTTTAATCATTCCTTTTTTAAAGCGATGATTGAATTATTTATTACCATAACCTTGTTTAATATTCTTTCGTATGTTTTGATTATAGGCGGTCTTCTTATAATATTTTTAAATATACTAAATAATTCGCATACATACAGTTAAATATTGTTTATCAAACATAATCAGGTAATACAGTACTGACTCATTAATTCCGTGGAAACTATAATTATAATAAGCCCAGAATTACTCTTATTATTAAACTTGATACACCAAATTTTACTTTTCCATTTTAAAAGTGGGTAAATCAGAAGAATAAATTATTTTTCAAATTTATTATATTGCATCGATATCTCGCTTTGTTGTGACATAAATTTACCTTACCATATATTATAGTTATGGATAGGAAACATTCTCTAAAATATAATAAACTTTTTTTAATTGTGACATTTTCACATATTACAATTATTTTAATCAGGCATTATATTTTTTAACAGATTAGGTAAATAGTTATTCCGTCGCATAATATTTATGAGTAAAGCTTTTATTATTTCGGTCAGTTTATAAAAAAACAAAACTAAAACCATAGTTAGTCTAAATGGGCCTGCATAATATTACATCTATGTAATTAGGTAAGTTTATCACGGGTACCTGATATTTTGGCAAACAGCCTTGGTTGTCAAAATTTTAATAGCTGCATTCTGATATCTATTCGTCAGACTAGATCGGTTCAAGTTCTCATTGATATAGATCTTTATCATTACGTGATCTAATTTTAGTTACCTGAGTATGCGAAGGTTGCAATCAAGTTGAACAAAGAATCTAAAGCAACATAGGTAACCGAATAAATTATGTTAAGACGTGGCTATACAGTGAAAACAATTTTGGTAGTGAAGATGAAGTCTAGACAGATTAAGTACTGACCTAGTTGTGGCTTTAGCAGTTAAGCGTGTGTTATTGCACAAACACCTAACTTAAATTATTGACTAGATATTATAGAAGTAAAATACAGCCTCGGTGCTACGTGCGGCCGTGCATACCGAATCGTAAGATCAAAGCACGCATAGGTACCTTACACCCACACGAAACCACGGAGCTACGGTTGTGTTAGGGTTATAGAACACACATGCGCAGGCGCGCCAACACTAATAAAAGTATAATAAAAGTTACCAAGCAGAAGTACGGTGTACGGTACTATTTGTTTGGAGGGAGGTTGAGGCACTCATACAGACGAGGGAGAGGCTGTGTTGGCGCGTCGAGGCGGCCTGCCAGTTTACCGTTGCAAGGCGCGTTGTGCGGCCGGACGTTCGACCGTCACCCGCGCGCCGCCGGCATTCTGAAGCACCGGCCTCCGCAACTAACCACTGCTGTCACCACCCTGGACTATCAACTAGGACTCTACAATTGTGTCACAAACGGGTGTTTATGGACTGATATAACAAGCCTTGTTTTCTAAAGACCAAGTGCTACAACTCGTGCATAATTCTCTGAAGTGCAATTCCCATTTCTGTTTCTTTATTGGATCGTCTTTCTATCCACGGTAAGTTCAAAATCATTGATTACTATGTAATTCTATTTTTTCAACTAACTTAAAGTGGCTGGGGTTATTAAGTATTTTAATCGGTGTTTGATTGCAACGTATAAAACCTAACATTATATTCGAATTAAGTCTCATTGGAAAGCTGGTCAGTATAAATATGTATGCATTGCCACCATTCAAGCTTTGACAATACTATAAAAAGTCTATTAGGCACGATTTCTCTTGAATAGCGTTTTTGATGAAAAATGGATGCTTTTTTATAATAGTTCTCTTAATTATTGTTATTTATGCAGATGTCTGGATTAAATCTGCAATACTAAAAAAAATATATGCGTAATTGGAAACTCTATAATTTTACTTGAACTAGTTTATTTCCAGCTCATTAAGTATTAATTGCCTGAAGTTAAACTCACGACAGCACGTTTCGTGTAAGGTAGGTACATAATTATTTGACATTCAGTCACCACTTTTAACAAGACAATTTGAACTTTAATGCTACAATTTAAGCTTTTGAAACGAAACCTTATATACAATGTATATCAAGCAATAAAGAAATCAAGAGATATTTTACAGGCTTGTAAATTGTAAATTGTAAATTATAAATTATATATTTCAATATGTAAGTAAAATTTTAATAGTAATGAAATATTGCAATCGTACTGGATATTAAAAACTTGAAGAGCTATTCTAAAAGATGAATTTTATTGAAATATTGTATAGTATGAAGAAGCAAGTATAATGTTGCCCTAGGACATGGATACATATACTTATAAAAATTTATGCATCAACTTAAGCCTAAGAAGGAAATAAGTTCTAGATAGGTATAAGAGTGTATTAATTGTTAACATAATAATTGTACCAACATATCGGCATGTTGTTGTAATGTACAACATTTTCAGTGTAATTATTATCCATGTTTAGATAATTGAATGTTAAGATGCTTTTGCACGTAACATTTAATGACTAATCAATCGTAATTACTTTTCGAAGAAAGGTAAATTAATTGTATATTAAATTGAAATTACACGTAATATTGAGTATATACACCTTTCTTGATTGAACGGTTTAGTAGATTATAGATTAGTAATGATATTTTCTGACTACAAAAATATAGCCTCATTAACGTTCCCAAAGTCAATATCTCTGAAAAAGAATGAGTTTGAATAATTGTAAAGTAAGAACAATATTTGCTGTAACATTTTTTTTGTATTTACGAGTATATTTTAAAAATACGTTTGATTTGTTTACGGTACCGGAAGTTGTTACAAAGAAAACTCATGACTGACGGATTATGCTCCGTTTACATTACCATAACATACGATAATACTTTCTTAAGTACGCCTAAAAAACACTGTTTTAATTTCATTAGCACTCAAAATCTTATCCAGATGGACTCTACACCATGACTATTAAAATCAAGCATAGGATTTCTATCATACTCGTGTATTAACGAAGCTATGTTTTATTTTGAGGGATGTACTGTTACATTCCGATTTTTCTCTAAGTCTTATACCCGTTTTATAAGACTCTACAATTTAATCAATATACAATTTCTTGTGTATATTCGTTATATATAATCAATATTCATACTTACATTGAGTTAAAGGCATATGAAGTGTTTATTTTTATCACAAAAGTGAATTATCACAATTTGATATAAATTACAAATTACATTTAAAACGTAAATAATATTAAAGGGCAATTATAAAATAAATGATGAAGGGACTTTTAAAATGGAAAACGTGTATCTGTATTCTTATTATTATAACCCCAAAAATTGTTGTTACATATAGCAATTCTTGAGACCAATGTTTTGAAATTTATAACATTAACAATTTTAAATTGTAGATATTCACTTGAACCGGGTCAATTGTTAATATTGCGTTTTCCATGTTTTTGTAATATCTATTTTAACATAGATTTCTTAGATTCATTCATAACTAACAAACAATTAAATTAAATTTTGAAAGTACATTTAAAACTTATTACTGCCGGAATTAAATGAACCTCAGTGTATATTGCTAGAAAGCAAAACCTTAAAACATCCATAACGGCAATTTCGTTTCGAATAGTTATTCTAAAATTTTAAGGGTAACTAAAGAATATTATTCAGCCACAATTATAACTATAGCTTCTAAAAATAGTGACTCTAGGTTAATATGCTAGTAGTATTTAAAAAAAATATATTGTAGTGAAAAATTTTCTAATCGTGGGTTACTTACTCTGCTTCTGCATTCAAGAATCATTCATATTTTTAAATTTGTTACAGAAATATAGTAATTAAATGTTGCCCAAGTAGGCTCTATGTTCAGTTAGAATACGTACAAAGAGGCTTCATAATTGAAAAAGAAAAATCAATGTCATTTTTTCAAAGTCCATCAATTCTTTACAGTCAGTGTATTTCACGAGTTGAATTTGTATAAATCATCAAATTTTAAATTATTTTCGGTTTAGTATCATTATTAAGCTACTTCAATCTTAAATAATTTAAGGCTTTTTTCTGTTTTTGAACTAGGCCTATATACTTATTATGAAAATGCTGGAGTACTAGATTATATGGATTAAATTAAAAAATTCGATTTATAAGTGAAATGACGTTCGGAATTGCCTCCGTAATATAATGAAAAATTATTATTAATATTCGTTTATTTTAAAAAGGAAGCAAAATGGTTTACTTTAAACGTGATTTTAAACAAAATAACAATATTAATTACGTGAAGGTTATCAGATCACGTTTTTAAAAATGATACAATTAAACAAGTATCAATACAGGAAGACTTTACATCTCCTGGTAGGTTTTATTTTATTCTTATTATTAAATAATAAATTTCGATTTTATTTTATATAAATTTCTTTTACGAAATTTAAAAAATATTAGTAATGTTATAGTTATCAAATTATAACTTGGGAATCACTAATATAAATTAATATTCGGTATTTATTTTTTTCATTGCAAAATATTATATGAATAATATAACAAGGAAACTGGACGATGTACGTCCATTGGTATATGGAGCGCGTTGAAGTCTTTTGTACTGACATATCGTTAAGCACGTTGGTAACCATTATTGTTAAGATATTATCTGGAAAAATGAATAAGTGTAAATATTTATGAAACATTTATTATAATGTTATTAATAAGAACCCCATTAAGCGAGTGTAAATGCCTTCTGACACAATGAGACAGCAACGGTGACGCAGCACAGGCCAATAAATAACAGACATATTAAGTGCTTTATTACTTCCATATAGTCTCATATTGCATTTATATTAATAAAAATAAAAAAAGCGTGAGCGCAGTCATGTGGAAAAGATTGAATAGACGATAAATGCGGCAAATGTGCAGCTATAAATCTAAAATGTGAATTATATCTTAATGCTTATGGAAGTCGGAACATTTTTGTTTTTGTCACACTGCTCTATATAAGAACTTAATATTATTATGTTAACACAGAAAAGAAGCCAACATCTACTTATTATCTACTGATCAATATAAATTTTGCTTGAATATATATGATTCGTCGTATCTCGTTCTACAGAATATTTCATATTAATCAGATCTTATAGTCAGCGCATACATAGTAACTATATTTAAAATTTGACTTTTTATAAATGTCCTGTTAAAAATAATTAACTACCAAGATTTCTGTAAGAGCTCTATATCTATTTCATAGATTTTTAATCCCGATTATTGTTAACAAATATGTTTTTCTACTAAATAAAATATGGTTTAATATATCACAAACGCCGTGTTTATTATATAATTTTGCAATTATTTACAAAAATTGATATTTCGGCCGCTTTCTAGTTGGTATGGTCACGAGTGACATACGAAAAATCAATAAAATAATTTAAAAATTATGTAAAACACATCATTAATAATAAAATTGTAGTGTAATTTATTTAAATATGACACTTGCGTAAATGGATTAAAAAGTCTTTTATGCAGCATAGATTTCCTATATTGATGATAACTGAAGTAATAAATGTTAAAATTGAAATTAGCTTCGCTAATGCTAAAGATGGCATTATTATAGCGAGTGACGGGCGCGGCTGGGCGTAACTCGCATTGTTCACGCTTGCATCGTGCAACTATCTATTGACTATTGCCCTATGCATAATATGTTTTGAAAGTTTTCAATCGATGGAAAATTCACCCATGAAACTCATTTGCATCCTTAGACGAGCGCCTCTTAAATCTTAAAACTTTCGCAATTCTTTAGAACTGTGAATTGTAAAAAACTTAATATTTGTTGTATCTATTGGAATTAACTAATTGTAAAAATAAGTTACTAATTTTTATTGTGATAGAGTTAATTAACAGCAAAAAGGAACTGTTTGTAGTAAAGCTGAGTCACAGTATATAGTAACACGTTTATATTTTGTGATTTGTTTGAACAATTCCGCAGTCAAGAACTCTATAAATTATAAATAGTATTCGCCATATGCAATAGGTACAAGTAACAATGTGATTCATGATAGAATCATCTCAGTCATCAATGTCGTGAAATGGCGACATTTCACAATGTACAAGGTGTATATTGATTTGTCGAATTAAATGATCGGCTTCAACAGAAGAACCCCACAAGTCGATGTGCAACCTTTACTTTACGTAACTACTTAGTTATAGACTATAGTCTGCCTTAGCAACTAAAATTATCAATAAATAATATGAAGTTATCATGAAAACCGTCGTGAATCATCTTACAGCAAACATTTACATATGCCATTTCAAATGTTAAGTACTAAAATATTAAGATAACTACCAATTGAAAAAGAAAAGAAAGTTTCAACCTCCATATATTTTGACGATATAATTATAATGCTGGTCTGTTTTTGTTATTCACATCATCTGCTCCACTAACAAGTATTTATAGTGAGCGCGATTAAATGTAATATATAATAAAGTATATTTGTGCAATTCGTACTCTTTATAGACATCGTGCTACAGCTTCAAATATAAAAATTGTATCTATAACAAATGTTTAACTTGAGTCAATCGAGGAGTTAAATTAAAGTGAAATGACCGACTAGAGATGCCTTGACCCTTTGCGGGCTCGCCAGACGTAAGGCGGAAGACTGAAGCCCAACCGACCGAGACACGGTCCTGCGTAGAAAATGCCCCGTCCTTGTGATTTCACAATGCCTAACCTTTGACCTTGAGGTAAAAAAAACGCAAGTCAATAGTTTTTCTAAAACCTACATTAATTGCCTATAATTAAATACCTTGTATCTACTACTGCAATTAATTACTTTAATGTTAATGAAATTGTATTTGAAGATAAAATTAATAGCCTACACGATTTTTTAAATGAAACCTAATCTTTGAACAAGAGTTACTTTGAATTTAGGATTTATTAAAAACCTACTTTCTATTTAGTTTTAGACTCGGATATCCATAGCAATTTAAGATAAATTAATTAAAAAAAGGCGGCTTTTCTTCATTAATATTTGTCTTACTAATTTCATAGGAAATAAGATCTACTTATAATTTCCTCTCGAACTTCCGTCACACGTTTTTTGTAACTAGTTTTTTATGTGTTGAAATAAAAAGTTTTAAGTTACAATATTTATTTGCAGCGTCCCGACGTTATAAGATGGATGAGGGTTGCCTAACTGATATTGTAGAATATCGTTTAGGGAAAGTTCAATTAATAACGATAACTGATCTCGACTTCCTAGAGAGGAAAGATTGTCATAGTAATTAACCTTTGAAGACAACTATGCATAAATATCCATAGATAATTTCAAAATAAGCAATTACATAGAAATTTTTACAATCGACGGAATGAACGTGATCAATTATCATGGGAATTTTATATAAACATTATATAACTAAAGCAGTATACATATTTGCTATTGATATTAATCAAAAAGAGAATCGATATGTCTTCCATTTATAAATTTAATTAGCTTCTGTTAGCGACTTCACTCGCGTTCATTTCGATTTTTATACCTTGGGCTATATTATTGGACTTTAGTAAGGATCTCTATTGTTTTAATATTTTATATATTATAGCCTTCCTCTGTTAATGTTCTATTTATCACTGAAAGAATTTTTCAAATCGGACCAGCGGTTCCCGAGATTAGTGCGTTCAAACAAACAAACAAACTCTTCTGCTGTTTAATATAGATAGATATGCTTAACTAGTGGATACCTATGTTTCAGTAGTTTATGATGGTTCTATTCGTATTAATTTCGATATACGTTTGACTCACTAATTAAGTTGCTTAATCTAATTCTTTACTCTTGTGCAAAACTTCCCGTAGTCAAACCACATATTTTTTATTTACCATCAGAATTCGCCGGTAACTTTTAGTGATATGTCGAAAGCGTGGTTCAACGTTGTGTTATGTATATACGTCAGTCACATTTCCAGCATCTAGTACAGAAGCACACATACGCGCTGATTCTTTTTTTTGTCGAATATTAGACGTTGAAACCGCCGAATACCGCTAGCATGGTATTCGGTTATTGCTCTCAGATTCCGCAACAAATTAACATGTATTCGGAACAACTACATTTTATACTCAGTATTAATACAATAAAAAAATTTCTTATTCTTCGCTTTCTATCATAATTTCCCGCATAATGTTTCATAGACATATCTACCGAAAAGGTTGGGTTAGTTATTTTTATATAAGAAACTAAGACGTTAACTCCATCTGAGAAATGGAACTTGAAAAGAATGAGATCATTTTAATATAAGATTATGTTACATAAGATTTTTTGTTTCCAAAAAAATATGAAGATTTTGTGTAACTGAATCTTTTAAAAAACTTACATGTTCTAACATGCAAATAGAATGACACAAAAATGTATACTTGCATCGTAGTTTGATAAATACATAAAATATTACACATTCCACAAGTCAGACACATGAAATTCCTAATAAGATTATAGTGAGCAAACATTTATCATGCAATTACATTCATAGAAGCATAATTTAATAGCAAGACATGGTGAGATGCAAAATCTGATCCGGTTTAAGGTGAAAGTAATAAATTATGTGCTGGCCAAATTTTGATTGATAACTTCGTATATTATGTAGCACTTAACAGATTTTATGAAATATTAAACGATTTAAAATGTTTATTACAATATTTCAATTCATTTAAGGAATATATGAATAATAAAAAGTCATAAATACTCATTCTTATATAAGAACAATAATTACGGAAAGTCAGAAATTACTTTCTGTCAGTCACAGTAATTAAATCAATACGATTGATTAACATTCAGTTTGACGATAAGCTGATGAATTTTATTTTGTGCCGCATGCAAATTTAATGACATTTGCAAGTTTTCGATATTAATATATGGTCTCAATTCCAACATATGTCTGAAGAAGCCTTAACATAATTTTCATTTACTACTCGCCTGGTTTCTCTTTTATTTTATCTAGCATCTTAATTACTTAATTGTTGAGGAATTTTAGTGCAACAATATTTGGCCAATTGTATAAATTAAAATAACTTAGTATAACAAAAGAGTTTTGTTCCATTTATAATATCTACTTAATATTCTTCGAATGATAGTATGAACTAGTATTATGTTGTATTTTAAGAAAGGCAATAAAAGAAAGATCCTAAATATGTAGTTAAATTTAGAACTGGTTTGTTATTAAAAAGCTTAGACTATAGAGTACGGGTGAAAGTCATGATCGAAGCGTAATAGTGAACATAGTAAACTATTCTGCTGACGATATGGGCGTTTTTACAAATAATTATCTCATATTTCATCTAACCGCGCCATCTAGGTTAAAATTTACAAATTCAACGTGAGAAAGTGTGGCTAGACTTGAGGACTATATTTAGACAATAGAATCTTATAAAATCTATATTAGCTAGTAGCGATTCAATAAAAGATTTTTACAAGTGATAATAACTATTTTTAAAACTGAATTGTAACTTAATTCATTCTAGCGCTCATTGCTCCAATAACAGAATGTCCTTCATTGGTATTGGATGCGGAAATTAAACGACTAAATTACTACCTACATTCCGTATGCAGACAACAAAATATAACGTCACTAAGCGCTGTAGTTTCATTTTATAGAATTAACATTTTTTTATTTAATTATATAAGTATTATAAATTAAATGTTGAAAATACACGAACAATATCGAGAATGTTTTTATGAGGTCAACGAAGATAAAAATTATCATTAAATTGTAGCTTAAAAGTAATCGTATTTAAATTATAGATTGATAAGTGTTTGTGCACTCAATCACAGCGATGTAAAGCGTTTTTTTCACAAAAAACTCTATTAGTTTAAAAGAGCTATCGAGCGTGGGATTACGAGAACAGATTTAGGTATAAATTATATTTTAATCAGATTCGTGTACTTTTCCAGTGTTCTATTTGACCTTCAGCTTTTAGCGTTTTGTCCGTTTTATATATATTTCCTACTGAGTCGTTCAGATAAATACTTGTTTATTTTATTATATTTATAAACTTAAGAGCAATTAAACTGTGTACAAAATCATTGGTATCTACTTGTTTGGTTATGCATATATGAGAATTTATCGCTGCGAATGTAATCAATAAGTAGACTCAGAAATGTTTTTGCAAGTAGATCCCTGGTGTACACGTGTATGAAATGAGTTCAATTAAGTCTAACGCTACTTAATTAGGTACATTGTATAAAACTGCCACTATTACTATTTTAGAATACAAACAAGACTTAAAATTCTGAATAAGTAATATAGCAACAATCTATTTAGTTGAATTACTTCTTATGGGCTCCTGCTATCAGTTTTTTTTACCTTTATTTACCAAAAGCAATAGAATTAATTTTAATTACTATAATATTACGATCAACGCCAAATATATCGAAAATAATCTAATGAAATATTAACCTTTAGAGTC
Organism: Hebomoia glaucippe; assembly: GCA_025727935.1. Taxonomy (NCBI): domain Eukaryota; kingdom Metazoa; phylum Arthropoda; class Insecta; order Lepidoptera; family Pieridae; genus Hebomoia; species Hebomoia glaucippe. The sequence goes on from JAOSYY010000005.1 coordinate 1,748,123, forward strand.
CGTACAGGTGCACTTTTTTAAAGGCATTATGGACAGATGAACACAAGATTCACTTGATGGTAGGATTTCTCAGTCACATGACAGCGTTAATTAATTATTCAATGATGTGCTGTCGATCTTATTTTTTTTTATTTTGAGCGGTTGCAATTGACAGACTGGAGTCGAGCCTAATTCACATTACAACATTTCCAGATCTTTCCGTCTATGAAGGGTTGTACGTGACCCGAACCGAATTGAAAAATAATTTTTAGACATTCCAAAACAATTGAACTCCGAGATTTATTTGGCGTTGTTCATTCCCTACGCCAAGAAATCGTAGTTTAGCGTATTGTAAGTTACCAAAAAACAATGGCTAGATGAATCTGCAAAATGTATAAAACCTCAACAGTGGTATCCAATTAAGTGGATTGCTAATAAAAGTGAAATCGAAGCGAGTGCAGTGCCCGGCGGTTGGCTGGCCGCACAACTCGCGCGACCAGTGACGACAGCCACACACTGATCTGTGTTATAGTTATTTTCGTGTTGTCGAAAACTCAGCTTCTTACTTGAATTAGCAGTAATGTTGTAGTCTTTTCGATTTTTTGCTTAAACTTACGTCACATATTTATTAATAAAGACAAAATGCGAAATTAATTTTTGAAACATATTAAATAATCATTGATTGAGTATTATTTGTCAATAGAAACTCTCTTTATACTAAATATATTTGTAAACTTAGTGGCAATTATATTATATCTAGATATTTAGAAAATACTATATCATTTACCATTGTCATACCAACTCTTTCTCCGTGACAACTTTATTTCCTTTTTAATAGTTGTAATGTATAATAAAACGTCTCTGTATTGTAAAAAAAACATGTTACCTACCTAAATTGTAGATTTCATAGTTTTACAAACTCAAATTCTTATTTGTATATATAATGTATAATATACAATTGTCAATCAACGCTATTAAAATAACACAAAAATTATGTAATAAATAACATGTTTCTAATCCATTTAGAGTGAATTTTATTTAAGTTGTTTTTACCGATCTCTTTATATAACTCATGAAAATGATTACTTGACTGAATATATAACAGGAATCAACTCGTATGATATAAATAGCAATTGAATGGGAAACATATACTTATTATGTATTTTTCATAACTTCCTCTCGAATTGGATAATCTGGTTGACATGTACGTCCAACACGTCATTTGTATTCATTTTGCATTTGGTTGATAACGTCAGCGGCAAATCTGTTTGTTTCAAGATGGGGTCATACTTGAATTGCCTAATAAAGATTAAAATGATACGGTTAAACACCTACAAACCAATTTTCGTATACACTTTATAAATAGCCATATTTGACTCTTTTCCTAATCGTGTTGTTAATATTCCATACATAACTTTATAGTTTGTTGGTTTGTAATTTTATATCTTAGAGATCAATTTGGATTTTTTTGTAAGTGCGACAACAAAACAACTTAAAAATAATAATTATCATTTTATAAGATATATAATTACAAACTGACATTATTATAAACTCCATAAACATCCATACTTGACACTTTTTCCTACTCATATTGTAAATATTATATAGATAAAAGGTATGCATAACTCATTCGCTAGTTCGTTTCTATTGCTATGACTTAGAGAACAATTTAATTTTGTTGCCAAATACGTTGTATATAATGTAACAGATGACTTCGAAATAAATCTTCTTAGTTTCTACAATAAGTATAAGGTGTACGTGACAACCCTCAACCTTGACGCCTTGTTAATCGTATAAGAAAATCCGGTAACATTAATTAAAATAAAACAATCATTTAGTTCCCTTTGCAAGGTACTTTAAGAAGTGGATCGTGTAGCGACTGGAGGTACGTTTCGGTCCGAGCATGATTTATCTCGAGCTAAGATCCGGTTTGCTCCGTTTAGCGGCACCCACGTCTAAAGTTTACTTTATCGAACTAAAGCAATCATTTAGCACTTCGTTCTTTGCAATTACTTATCCATACTCTAAAATGGCCTATTACTTTGTTTTATTTCATAATCTATACACATATATATAATTGAAGTATCTGTTTGTAATATCATTTTTTTTAAGACTAATGTCTTAAAAATACACTTTCATAAGTGTATAAGATACTAATACCAAAAATACGGTCTATACAATTCTGGCCTGTCATTTCATTCCGACTACTATTAGAAACGGTTGTTCCAATTTTGATAGGATTTTAAAGGAATATAGCCTAGGCTAAAGGCGTAATATGTGCTACTTTAATTCTATCATAATCACTGACTTTAAAATAATGAATTAAGTCGATTCGGGTGGAATCACGGCGCACTATTAGTATGATATAAGAAGGTAAACTCTTAATTTTTGTAATTTTAAAAAGATTACGACTGTTCTACCGTTTTAAATTTTTTCTATAAACAACTGGTTGAAAATGCTATTATATTTATTACTGTTAGTATTAGTAAATTAGTAATAGGTATGGTCATTAATAATATTATAAGTATTTTAACTTTAATATATAGTGGCTAGGAGCTATTAAAGCGCATATTGCCTATAAGACGTATGAAATGGAAAGTCTGAAAACGCACATGACAAATCAACATGATGGCTCATAGATCATGCAAATAAATCCAAGATTGTTATTAACTAGACACATCACGATTCATTTGACGTGACTCTCACGTCTGAGTGTCTAATTGTAAACTACTCGTGAGTCAGTACACATTCAGTAGGCAAGACTGCGTGGTCCGGCGCTACCATCAGTAAAACATTTTGGATTACACTTAGTGCTCTAACAGAAGCACTGAAAGAGACAGTAGCCGAGGAAAGTCGTGACGAAAGCGTCACAGTGCATTTGACGCATCTGCAATTAAACACGTTCACTTCAATTAATTGTTGAAAATGTTAACACAGCGCGACTAAAGAAAACAAAATTTAAAAAAGAAAATAATGCTCTGACGATATCACTTTTTGTTTGTTCTTTAATAGCACGAGAAACTTACGAAAATTGTATATTTTATTTCTATCGTATTGCATAGTATGAAAATGTTTTATAAATTAAACTTTTGCCCAAGGTTTCGCTCACGTTTTTGCTAACCACTTCTACTTGTCCATCATTTTATTTTTGCATATATTCATTGAATGAACAGACACGCGGTTTCTATTTATTTACTGTATGTATAAATAATAGATGCTTTTTTTAGAAGTCTTTATTAGTGATATATATCATCGGCTGACAGACGCTTTCTTCAATGTCCGATTGTGAGCTCGTCAATACTTGTTCGTTATTGATTGTACATTTGACCTCATAAGTAATTTATTTACTCTTATATTATTCATACAGACAAATAAATTACATGCACCTGTATTTACTCTCATCATTAATTACACTGGTGATTTAATTTGATTCAATAATTGAAAAATTTTCACTTACATACAAACATGTATTAGGCATTTATTTTATTCATAGATAGAGAATAGTTCTAGTTATTTTATAGAGCCTTTTTAATTCTCATTACTTTTGATTGGTTGCATAATTGAAGTGAAGACTTGAGAGAAATTAATGTCTTGTTTAGATATATTATTATAGTATTAAAATAGATATATATCTAATTTAATAGACACGTAGAGGGCTTAAGTTTGTACCTAGTAATAATAAGTGAATCGCGTCAATGGCCATGCTGCAGACGCTAAAACTACTTTCATCGAAGCCGCTCACGACTTATATTATCGGTGCATCTTTCCATTAGCCGCATCCGCAATCGTAAACATAATCTATATGAAAATATCCAAATGGAACGTAATGCGAACTGTGACTTTTTATAAAACTACTTACTCCGTTGTGGTAATTAAAAATGCATAAAATTAAATTAAAAATTGTAAGCTTAAGCTTATTATAGGAATTCGATAATGTATGTTAATTTACGTGATTTTGGTTAAAACAATTTTTTTAATTATGTATTTAAGTACTTTAAAACATTAAAATATTCATTATCTCAAAGGTAGAGTATTCGGAGTAGCCGATGTTTTGTTAATTGTATAGGATTTTTAAAAGAAGCTCACGATTTTCATAAGCTATTTTTAATGTTTACACGGACATAAATAGTTTACAATTAAAATTATCAGAACGTTTAATTAATCCTCTTAAATTTAAGTTATAACCTATACAAAGTTAACAACAGTAAATCTAAACGTATATTTATGATAGTACAGAATATAAAACGTGATACTTAATATATCGTTAAAGCTAATTACTCATTTCAGTAACATCAGTGGAAAATATTTTATTGGATTTTCTCTTTTACTACAACAATCTATACGTAGTGTAGATATTAACTGACATATCCGTTATAAATTTTGATCGGAGTGACAACAATATTATTAGTATTAATTATATCGTTTACAATATACGAATAGTAGGTATATTATGTATTTTTTGTATATAAAAGAGGATGTTGATATATATGACATCGCTAAACTCAGAAATCTTCTGATCTATCTTGATGACGTAGACAAAGCTGCGCGGTTTAGAAGTTGTTTTATATAATATACGAAGTTAACGAAAACACATTTTTTATAGGAATTCTAATTTTTGTTATTTCTTAACGATAACTTTTCAATGCTTCAAATGAGTACAGAGATTCCAAAAAAAAAACGCTCCCCTTAAGAGGTTTCACGATGAATAATTGCTAACACTAACCACATTGCAGAGGTCAGACTGTCTAAAACTCACCTAAATTACCTTACCGAAAAAGAAAAAGTGTACCGATCGAGGTGTACAAGAAGTAGACGTAAATCAAATTGAAGATGTCCGATAAAGTGGATAATAATTAGTGGAAGTCGTGAAAGTGTTGGGAGAAAAATTCGTGAGAGTTTTGTGTTAGTGTGATTGTGTATTTGCTGGGCATCCGGTTGCGGTCTGCGTACTTCTGCTAATAAGATATAATAGTGTAGACATTTTGTTTTACACACACTTTGTAACATAAAGTCAATACATCATTATTTTCTATAAATCCAATATATATTCCTCAAATTCAATAAATTTAAAGCTTTTTCAATGCATTTAAATAGTTCTTTAACGATCATGCAAATTAGAGAAATTATATTTTTGTTGTTTTGCAAAATTCTGTTTTACGTTGTAATGCGTCATTCGTCATTACTGCAAGGGCGTTTTAAAGTCAAAGGGTATACCCATGGGGTATTTCCTCACTCTTGTCTTTATCGATCCGCATCACATTCATTACAGAATCAATTCACTAAAACCGACAGCTTTCTAACTCTCGTAATTGACGATCATATTTTACTTATTGTACATATTTAACTCTTTTCAGATGTAATCATTTAATACTTGTTATTTTTACAAAAAGTATAGATGCGGCGAATTCTTACCCGGATGTTTGTTCAACGACTTGACCTACTTATGTCAGATCTATCGACATGCCAAAACGCAATGTGTCATTCTACGTGAAGTTAAATAACTAATTGAAACATTCAACAGACTTAAATTCATACGCTATTTATTTTATAGACAAGCCCTGAGTGTTAGGCGGAAGTAAGAGTATCTTCTATTATCTGTACTATGAAGTAAATGTCCTTGCAATAATTTGATACTGGCACATAAATAAATGTGTCGTTTTTTTATTTATATAATAACTTTTTTTAAATGTCTTAACTATAAGAATTACTTTTTAGACACAACTCACTGTCCAATCAAATGATAATATGTAAATATAGTGTGAAGTGCATTTTCTATGGACAACTTGAATAATTACACGTATGTATAATTAATCATTCTACAGATTCTAATCAAGTAATACATTATGTAAATGTAGATATTAATGTGGTTTTACATAGTAACACAAATCGCGACAATTTATTATTACAGTTAATGTGAAGTCTAAGTTTTATTATATCTAGAGGTGCCGCCCAATTTTCCTTGCCCTTATGTCAACGAGAAATTTTTAATTATATTTTAATCCAACTATTAAAAGTATCCCATTGGATTATTCAATGATTTCCTTGTAAGAGTCAGATTAAAAAAAAAATCACTGAAATAGTGACAAATTAATTAAAAAGCAATCATTTATAAAGGCAAGATTGTGGATAAAAATGTAGTTCCTAATTACTTTAGCTAACATTTCTCGCTAGCTTATAGTTTCTCCAAGAAAATAATATTTTATTTAATACTTATCCATCATTAGCTAATTTCATAATTTAATAGTTAAATAGATAATTAACTGTAGTATTACGAAAGTTTTACTGTTTATAACATTAAACTTTTATTCATCCTACCACGTTGATTGACAGTTATATAAAACCTTCTTGGAGAATAGTATTTTGTAATTGAAATAATTATGAATATCAAGTTAATATCAGACGATATCTTGTCACTCGACACACGCACAACAAAACCGGCTTATAACGAGTTCTGTTGTATACTTTAAACGTGTATATCAAAATTGTTTCAGTATATAATGGAAATATAAATGATAAATCCTATGTAATTATACACAATAATAGTACCGAGAAACACATAATGACAGGTACCGGTAGCGTTTATTATGCAACGAGCCGGACCCAGGACAATGTTTATAATATTTATATCACGATAGACGTGACTTGATCTAGTCCTGATACGGCGTGATGCTCGCTTTATCCTAATAAATTTTAAGAAGCATGCCAACCTTTTATAAGTGTTATAAGTTAATTTATGTGCGTTATTTCAATTAGTCATATCTTCAATGTAATTAGAAGTTCTAACGTAATTAACAAGAAGTTTATTAGATTATAATTCTATTACTATGTAAACAATTAAATGTCTTATTAGTTTTAATTTAGATCAGTTGTTAATGTTAAAATCTATTATTAGAATGATGTGAAAATATTTACGCAGTAGTAATTAATACAACCGCTTGAAATACCTAGGTCCTAGAATATGTGATAAATGTTTATTTTGTGTATTGCTAATTTAATGTTATTTGTGCGCACGCAACTTCATAATGCCTAGACGGAAGTCTGAATATAGTTTTTACAGATAAAGAATATCAATTAAATATCAATAACGGAACTGAATTGACCCAAGATACAAACCGACAAGGCTGCAATTGTAGAGGTCATTTTAAATATATCCAGTCCGAAATTAATTCGTAATAGGTATTTATTGACCTATTGAGGAGTCATTAAAGTGAAGGAGTTGGTCGCATCGCTCGTTGTGCCTGACATAAAGGGCCATTACAACCTTTTTCCCGTATATTAAAGAGGTGTACTAAATAAGAAATATGGTGTCAGCAGACTCTTTATTTTATCGTTTACTAGCTGACCCAGCAAATTTCCCTTTTACCACATAAATATATTGTGGTTAAAAAGTAGGGGACGATTGAAGAGGGGTGAAAATTTGGGGTTGTTTGTACTTTTTTATTATATGCTGTATCATAAAAAAATAAAAAGAATTCCAAAAAATAATAAAAGACTTTAGGGGTGGACCACCCTTAACATTTTGGGGATGAAAAATAGATGTTGTCCGATTCTCAGATCTACTAAAAATGCTTATAAAATTTCACGAAAGTCGGTCGAGCCGTGTCGGAGGAGTAGAAATACAAACACCGTGACATGAGAATTTTATATATTAGATTTCTAGTATTTTAATGGCCCAATAATATTTAACTCAAGGAAGAATATTTACAAATAATACATTAATTATATACGTACAATAAATTAAATCTCACACTGATGTAGGTTAAGTGGGTCAAAAAACTTGGCGATATCAATTTTTAATCGAATTTTTTATTGATAACAATAAAATTCAAATAAAAAGTTTAAAGCTCAATTATAATTGACTTAAAGACATTGTTGCTCCAAATCATTTTTATGGACCATTACCCCGCGTTGCGCGTGTATTAATCAGTAAATCATAAAAATCCAGATTTTAAACGCTAGAAAGGGTTTGGAAGGTGAAAGGCAACATTTATTGAACCGTGAATGTCATGTAAATTAATTAATTTACGAAAATCCTCTGTAATTGTACTATAACGTAATTATACCATAATATTTATAGTACTTGTAGGTCGGTAATATATTTTAGCTTTGTGATAAAATTGTACATAAAATTTAACTTTCCCTGTTATGCGGATTGCACCTCTTACCAAGCTACTGGAATTAAGACTTCGAAATATTACTTACATTATCACCACTTTAAGCACATTTAATATAAATCTCCGTTAAGAATTGCTGAAATATCGTAATATAAAATTTATTATACTATTAAGATTCAGTCGGACAGCGTTGGAATGTCGTGCATGGTGTTATTTAAATAGCATAATATGCGCGTGCAGATCTCGTGACTTGCGACGATGATTATAGAGTCGCCTTTTATCGTGCCGATAATGCAATGTTACTGCTGCGTAATGTTCAGACAATGGTTTACTTTGTTCAGTGAAAACTGAACACCAGTACATGTTATCACGGAAAAGAAACAGCCGGCACCCCGACATTAGTGCTGTTTTAAGTTTTCCAATGCTAGAGTGCGTCATGGCGGATAAGTGAAATGAGTAGCGGAAAGTACGAAAAGGATTGGTAATTATAGACTAAAGCGTTGTAGATACAATACGTCCGCAATCGTAAGCATTTATAGTCTTGAATCGACGCGTGTTGTAGCAATTGCGGTCGGTTTCTCCATGCACTTGTATCTGGCGATCTCGCCGCGGAGGCGTTTCGTGCACCTTTTTTGGAATAACTCGAGCAAATTTCGTCGGAAACTTTTATTTTGCTTCGCGCGAGTTGCACTCAGAAATCGGATTTTTATTTTAATGAGCCAGTTTCGCGGCGCCGTCTCGCTCACACTCGCCGCTGCACTGAATAAATAAATGAGTTGCTCCACTTTCTATGAGATCGTTTCTTTGGCAGTCTGATGAGACGCGCTGGCTCGCCTGTGACGTAGTACAGCTTTGTCAGGGCCGGCACTGCCCGCTCACGTGTTTTCAAACTGTGTTCTCTTTGCCAATTCTAGACATTTGCTCTGTATTAAACGCTTTACGATTTCATCTAGATACATTTCAGTCACGATTTTCTTGCAACAAAAGCTCTTTAATAAAAGTTCTTACATAAAGGTGCGATGATTTATATCTTTATAAAGCACCGTGTTGTTAAATTGTATGATTCAGAAGTTGCCTGAGAAAGAAACAGCTGACCCACAATTTTCTGTGTAATTTCTAAATCAATTGATTAAATGATAGAAATCAAATGAGCCCTAATTTATTTAAAATTAAGGTAACTTGTACAACATTTGATTCTTATTTACATAAAATATTCATGGCTAGGTAGCGTATGTGTGAATAAACTTAGATTCAATTTTTATAGCCTTAAGACCAGAGGGCATAAGGTCAATAAATTACGCTTTATATAATTGTATTTAATAGTGACATATACTAAATTACCAGTGTAGTTCGTAGGCTAACCTCTGTGCTTTCTAATAGATTAATGCTTCTTAGTTTTTTTGGAAACTCATCAGTAACACGGTTAGTAAGACAACTCACAACATCATCTATTAATGCAGTGATCCGGGTGTACGATAATTTTTCTCAACATATAAATCATAATAATAAATTGGCAGACTTGTAGCTGTCAAAGCATCAGTTCCTCGTGGAGACTGGATTAATGATTGATGATGAAATTCCTCAATCAGCATTAAACATGGTTGTTGTGGTAGCTCTTAAAGAATACAGCAATTAAACATTAGATACTTTGCAAATTAAAAAATGTAGAAGTCAAAAATTGTTACTGCCGCATTGATTTGACCGAGTTGTGTTTAACCGGACATGAAAAGGAGTTATTATTAGTGCAATGCACTTGTATGCGTCACGAGTGACATGAAGGACACGCTTTGTCTGGAGCAAGTGGCTGTGGCGTGGGGTTGCGGGGCGCGGGGCTGCACGGTCGGCTCCGAGGCCGCTTCCTGCCGCAGGACTGGTTCTGCGGTTTGCACCACTTTAAACTGCACCAGTTTCCATCAAGTGCGCGTATAGCCTTCTCGACACTTACATATATTTACTCAATGTATAAATTTGCATGCTAAGAGGTTTCGTTGTAGGCTTATTGCATAAACAATCAACATTTCAAAGATTATTAAACCAAAACTTAACATAAAATGTTAGATATTGTTATGTAAGATTCATGAAATCTCGCTGATACGGTTTGTTAGTTTGAATTTTTTTAGGTTTTAATTTTGATTATGAATAATGGCTGATTATGGTGGAGGAACGTTGAGTGTTTTTATTTGCTTACTATATATACTTTATTATTTAATACTATAGTAATAAACAAGTCTAGGCTGTTGTCGAGCTACGTATGAATAATTTACACTAGAGATCGTCTAGAGCTTGAAATTCTACAGATGTCTTGTTAGTTAAGTTATTTTTTAGAATAGTAATAATGGTTGTACACTTTCTTCATATATATTTCACCTACGGCATATCTACCATTTTTCTCTATGCTTAATATTCATAAGTGGGAATTAAAAATATTTGCTTCGCCTATGTACAGTGTGGTGTTAAAACTAACGTGAAAATGAAGTTAAGATTAGAGCTATTATACAGATATTGATAACATATACCTAAATCAATCAATCAATACTTCTAATAAGTAAGTAATAAAACCAAGAGTGTCATAATTGTGTTCTGTTTCAAAATATAATTATATTATAAGTCGTAAGTTCGTGCGCATATTAAGTGTCTTAATTACTACAGCACAACATCGTGTTATTTTCCTATTAATTACTTTCAAATATTTCATATTCATCATCACTTGACATTTAATAGGGTATTAGACGTCTCTATCATAGACACCTGTTGTGTGATAGAAAGTTAACTCAATTTATTTTCATTAAAGTTCATTAAAATGTCTATATTTAACAGAGCCTATCAAATTGTGCAACTAAAGTCATAACATTACATAAATTTCTAAATATTTTTTAATGTTACGGTTCTAACCTTTAAAACTTATTCTATTTAAACAACAAATTAACAGATAATTGCGTATGTTAATTGGATATCATACATTAGTATTTGTTAATAACAAAAACGAACGTTATAGAAATATATTATAAATAATATGAAATGAAATTGTCTACGAGTACAATTCAAGTGGAGATTGAGAGTTTGCCCATCTGTATTATAGAAGTAGTGATTGCAGTAGTTTTTTTTTATATTTAAAGTAATCTAAATTAAAGAGAATTCATGTTGAAAGCGCGATCTAAATAAAAATCCCAATAAAATAATGTTTTTTAACTACTGATTATCTCATCAAAATATATTATTACAATTTACATAAATAATCTAAGCGAAAGCACTTTAATGAGCATATGTTTTAGAATTTTATCTCATATAGAATAGTCACAAAGTTAAAAACGCGTTTAATTGCACTTATAAGTAATATAAATATTTACTTTTTAACTAAGCACATATTTAGAAAAATAACATTATGATTGACACGACAAGTGTACAAGTTAAGTTTTCTGACTTGTATGGAAAATTATTCAATATTGTACATCAATCACTCATAACTTTCTAATTTTATGGTTCTTTTTGCAATATTACTTCTACAACGTAGTACTACAAATATTTATAACAAAACTCGTGTACTTGCCAGGTGATTGGTACATTTTTACATACTGTGTAATATGTCGATGAAATATCAAAAATGTTATGGAAATTAACTCGTGTGTTTCTAACTTAAGATTCTTTTTGTATTTTATACACTAATATACTAGAAAGCATAAACATTTCAAATCCAAAATTATTCGCCAAAAAAACTTTTTATTTAAAATATGTCCGTTAAGTTTATAATAAAAATAAATAAGATCGGCTGTAGAACGACTTTATAATTAATAACTGATGATATAGTTAAGGTATTAAAGTTGACAATGAGACTCCCATAAGTCTTGGAATAATCCATGGGTGACATGAATCGCTAAGGTTAAGTGAATGCTTGATTGCTTTCCTATGTTATTTAAAAAAAAATTATTATCAACCTACAACCTATTTTTAGACTATACATATATTTATAATTTCTTTCTGAATACGATATTACATCAGTAATATGTTAAATTGTTTTGTTTATTTTTTTTAAATACCATAGATACTGTCTTATTTGGTACGCGTTATTTTCTAGTGCGATACGAATATTATAAGAACACACTGTCTTAAATAATATTATGATTCTTTTTTTGGTAACAATGGGTTGAATACATACGAAACTTACGACATTTGTTATTTTATACAAACGCTAAGATTCAGTGAGCTATGTTTGCTTTTTTTGTACAGAAATGATTACTCGTTAGATAGTAGGAGGAAAGTTGAAATTCACAAGCGCTAATCATTTTATTTATTTCTTTACTTTCTATAAGTAAAAACACGACACTTGCTCTGAACCTCACTATTATTTATTGCAGAAGCTGGTGTTTATATCAAAGTATATTACAAATGCGTAACTTCAAAGCATAGATATTATCAAAGGATGTCTAGTATTAGTATTTATTGTATACTTTGTGTGATATATCTAGAATGAACTTTATTTAAATGCTACGAATACATATATACAACATATAATTTATATGCATTGAGTGTGCCGAAGATAAAGGATATCCTAGTTATTTCCCGTTTAATATATTATCTTGCGATAAAAATATTGTTTGCGATGATCAATCAATTGAAGATAATTCTGAATCACAAAGGAATATTATTTTACGAGTGCCACAGTGAGTGTATGATTTTGATTCGTTTTATTTATTGATCGCTATATATAAAATTTAATGTGTTTTATAAATAAAATTCTTGTGACACATACAACATTCTGAATAAGCAATATAAAATGTTTATGTGAACTGTGTAATGTGTTGACATTTTGTGTCATGATATTAATGAGGAGTCGCGATGTAGCTCAATATTTACCCTTTAATATTTATTAGTTTCGAATATTACTTTATAAATTTTCCACGAGTCCCGAAAAGTAAAATTAAAACAAAAAAAAAAACATTTTTGTAAATTTTTCCATAATATGCACGGTTTATTTTAATATTTATAAAATCGAAACTTTTCTAGATAGATTATGTGAACTTGACACAAGTCCAGATAGAAGATATACATTATTCATTTACTCGTTGTTTAACGTGTTCAAAGTGGACTGGCTATTAGATTATCAATTAAAATGAATAGAGTTTTATTAGAATGCACAAATTAAAATTCTTACATATCTATTATTCATATGACTGTATAAGTAGTTTTAAAGTTAATATTGCTGTCATAGAAAGTATTAAACATGAAAAACAGTTCCCAAATCAAAACCTATTTTATTTAAAAAAATACAGAAACCAGCAAGGGAATTTTGAGTTGACCCTTTTTGGAATTTGCATTATATAATCATAGAAAACATAATTATTAAGTCCACGAATTTTATTATATAAAACCTCTTTGAAAATGAGTGTTGGTCGTTTTAACAATTTTCGTTAAAGTTTTTTTATATTTCTATTCAAGTGGAGTACATTGCTACAATTACCATTAAAATACGTGACGTGAAAAATGTTATTACTATATGAGTATAATCGTAGAATTAATTTTTAGAAAGTTATACTTATTGAATGAATTTTTAAAAGTAATTTATCGGAAGCAACCATTATATCTATTATGTCATATTGAACTATCGGAAGAGACGAGAGAAACTAAAATTAATATTAAACTTAATCCTCCATCGTCGACATTTAAGAGCTACGATATGTTCATAAAATTGTAATCGTAGCCATAAAAGAGTGGAAGTTTAAAGTAGCAATTTTTATGGTATGAAATTTTTAGAATGGTCATAAAGTTTAAATTAGTTTTAATATTGAAAAATCAGATTATACATGGGTTTGTGTGACTTACTGTCATGAAAAAACAATAACATCATAAGTTAAAATATTCCATTTGTGTTTCTCAGAATTAAGGTGGAGACGATTTCATGAAATTTTAACTTAAAATGAAACTGTTTTTTTTCAAGATTTACCTTTATTAAATATACCTTGACAATTAGACAAAACGCGCATTACGATAGCAGGGGTGTATGGATTTGGTAAAATCAACACAGTTTATTAGCTGGATAAACACATGCTTTATTCCAGAAAAATTAATGCCAACGAAACACAGTTAAAAGGTATTAACAAGTTTAAAATTGAATATAAAATGTCTTTGTTATATCTCAAACAATTCCCAGAAGAATGGATGTATTTACTTTTATTACTATATCACTAAACGTAGAAACCTGAGAGTAACATAAAATATCCAGACACTCGTTGAACTCTTTTGTATGGCGCTTCGTTGCACGTCACTCGCGTAGCAATAAAAATTGTTACTATGTTATTTTATCTTAACATTGATTTTATTTTCTTCAATTATTAAAATTACAAAGATTTCTCGTACCTTGCTTGTTTGCTATTTCAAGTTATAAATTAGACGGTATATTCGTTTTATAAAATTGTAGAGTACGGACTAAGACTTATTATATGAGACGTTAAGACTTATAAATATGAGACGTTAAACAAAACAAAGGCTGATGTAATATTTATGTCAAGACTTATATTGGGAACTTTTTGGATACAGTGTCAGTGGTAAAGTGGAACAAGGAACTCTCGATGTTGGCAACTGGTACGTTGAACCTCCTGCGGGTGTTTGTACGAATGCACGCACACATCTGAACTCGTGTTCCGTCAATGCGAGTCTGTGCAAGCCGTATAATATTATCGCTACTGTCATAAAGAAAAATTAATCTGATCTATGGTTATACTCGTAAAATTTCTATCTTTTGGTAGGATTATAAAAATTTGTGTCAGGCTTACTGATCTAGATATTCAATTTTATTATTTCAATACGATTCTTTGCGAATTAAACGTAAAAACATATCTTTGTTCGATAAAATAACCAACAATATTAAGCTCCTATTTGCGACTGATTGCTGCAATAACGTTGTAAGCCGATCGGCGTCCTTGTCGCTTGCACAATTCTCGATAACTACAGATATTAGCCCCATCGTATTAAAACATATTTGAGATAAAAAAATCAGAACGTGAAGTAATTAAAAATTGTAATTGTTCTACGCATGACTGTGATACTGACCTTTATAATTTCGAAATTGTTATATCTATTGAACACGTGAACCAGCCATTGTTAGTCAGCAAGGTTGTGTGGACGAATGTCATTACTGATTCGATAAAAATATAATAAGCGCATTTAGTTCCTAATAAATAAATGTAGGTCACCATTGCAAAAAATATTGATTTTTTTAAACGTTTAATTGAATCGCATAAGTTATATAATTTTATTAATAATAGATATCTAATTATCGATTATACTAGATAGACTAAATGCAAAATTGTTTCCGAGCCATTGTTATTATTTCAATACATATTCCATTTACGCAAATGTAATATAATGCGACTTATTAAAAATGTAGACTATTACTACAAGTAATTGATAATACCTTATTTAATTAAGTTTCAACAACAAGATTTATAATCGTGTTTTCATTTACAATTTTATAAAGAATTCGGAATTACTTCCTAATTTGTTGATTTAAACATGAGACAATTTCTTGGATTAAAACAACAAAATGTAATTTGATGTTATTGACAAACAACATAAGATTATTCCAAAAGAAAAGGGGCTTGAGATGTTCGACACGTAGCATTTCTTATTATGCTGTGTTTGAAATGTTTATCTGACAAAATTCCGTAATATCCGTTAGGACTAATTCAATGCGAGCACACAGCTACATAAGAGCGCGGGTGTGTTGCACACATACATAATAAAAGCACACATATGCGAGATATGAAACACACGTGCGCAGCTAGTGGTAACAGCGCGGAACGAGTTAAGAACGACCTGCTGCGCCCGCGCAAGAAAGAACTCAGCCAAGGACGCCGGCGTAACGGTATGAGCGGGATATCAACGAGTCGCGAGAAAGAGAAAGAGATAAGACGTCCCGTGACGTCATGGACTGGAATCGAAACAACGGGATGACGGATTTAATGTTACGTCACAACTTTACAATTTCAATATGATACGTAAATTTGAAAATATTTAAGCCTTTTATTTTAAATAAATGAAATATTTTTTCAAACATTTTTTTACAGTAGTTATTGATAAAATTCATTTTTGTGCTAGGTTAGTATAAAAATTCAATTAACTTTTTCAATTTTAAATTATATTTCGCCAACAAGGAAATTTTTTAGACAATATAACGAATCTACTTGAAAATAATCAGCCTGTTCACTTGTACTAAATTACAATAGTTGATACGAACGTAGCAATGAGTACCTCAAATTATTTCCTGGTATTTGATATGTTCTAAATAAATTGTTAAGTTTAATTCAATTTTAAGTTCCTCCGTCCGGACATCGACCCAAAAACCTTATGCTCTATCTCATTCGCGCACCTTAATCTTGATAGTTTTGTCTCGTAGTCACGAATACCGCTGCTCTGTCTTTATTTTGTTCCATTACGATCAAGAACAATGACTATTCGTCGATAGAAGCATGTTTCTATTGCTGTTTCTCTCTAACAGCAAGCTTTCAGCATCGTACTGAGCGAGACGAGCCGTTGTTACCAATGCAATATACAAACGATAAATGTTTCAAATTCTTATTGGGCAGGCCGTGAGTTTAAAGATGGCCACTCTTGGACCGTTTTGTTGTTACGATAACCTAATTTTATTCCATTACATCGGTACTTGTTGTGCTTAAATTTCAATACTCCATTAAGATCGAATGTCAGGACGTAATTTGAGTGAAAAGACAGTAACCTCAAAGTAAGTTCGCACGCCGTCGAACTCTGCGCGCTACTTCACTCCTCGTCCCGCACAGTCCCCCATGATTCTAGATGTTTGGCTCGGAAATGTCGAAGGTTTGCCGGACATCAACCGATACGGAACTACCTTCAGTTCACGCGTGTTTCCAGGTATTGATCGTATACTTTGTAAAGTAGATAAAAACTAGAGCAGTTCTGATAGGTGTTTAAAGTATGAATTGTTTTTTGCCGACTTATCGATAATGTGTTCTCATTTCGTTTTATATGTATGTTGGTATTTCTTTGACCAACTTTCAATAAATCATTTTTTCTGAGATCTATTATGAGTATTACATAAAAACAGTTACATTGTCTTTCTACACGTCTGTACTCAATCTTGTTAGCGTATCGCGTATGCATTACTCACACGTCACCTGTTAAGTCCTTTAACATTTACCACCTAGCACACATATTCTGTCAATGACCTCAGATCTTCAACAACGATGTAACGGCGACCCAGTTTTTCTTATTTTGGAAATCTATAAATTAAGGCCGAAACGGGTAATTTCACATAGCAGTTTTTCCACGTATAAATGATGAGTATTCTACAGTATTGAACGGAGACTTCGTTGCAAAATATTATTTTAATACTTGAATACTGTATTTGAAATGAAACACACACGGCATATTTGATGTATACAAAAATAAATGTCAATGTCTGAATTTATAGATAAAAAGACGACATTAACACTAAAAGATAAATTTAGTTATTAAGCTTGCCTATTATATTTATATAATAAAGTATTTACATAGTAACAGGTAAAAATCAAAAACTATTGCCGACTGATCTTGTAATCTAAAGATTTGTCTTTGGAATTATTTCCAAGCAGTATTTTCAGAATTATCATACAAGTTCAAAGGAAGTGGAAATGTTTATTTATATATATTTTATATATCTTTATGATTCATTTCTATACTTGGTGAATAGAAACTATTAATCATATGAGCATAATAACTATACACGTCAATACTGAATTAGAATATGTGTTTGCAAAAGGTGAAAATATGTAGATGTCATTTGATAAGGCGAAATACTGGAAATCGTCAATAACATCGATTCAAAGCCTTAGCCGGATGTCAGGTCAATAAACAGCCGTTTTTTATATCAAATCATGTCTGATATTGTCACCCCTTTGTCATTGTTATGCGGATTTTACTATGAATCCTGTTCATGTTTTTGCACACGCTTAAATACCTACTCATTGGTCTATTAATCATTAGATATTTGGTGGTGACCTTAAAACGTTTTTGCTAACAACAATTTCGTGTAACGTTAAAAAAGCGAGTGAGATTGATTTTCCAGTTAAATGATCAGCTTGTGGATTCCCCAGTTCGATTGCGTGCGCACGAAACGACAACCATTTGTCTATTGAATTCTCTTTCGTCCGTCACTATCTCATTTATTTTTTTATTTGCTTATTTCTTTTAGAAAACCAAAGAGTTTTCATTCATTTTAAAAAGTTATTAAGAGTTTGTATGGTTAGCACGAAATTTTATTTTGGTAATAATAGCTAAAGAATACCTCCGTCTTTTATAATTAACAAACATTTTCTTGAGACTTGATACATATTTTATGCTTCTTCAGATAGCAATAATGAGTTGTGACAAGCCAAGGGTATATTTGTAGTCATTTTTTTTTCAGCCATATTTTAAATATACGAGTATATGTTCAGTTGTGTCTAAAATATAAAATTTCATCATTTTGTTTTGGTTAGCTTATTTGATACACAAAGGTAAAAGTACGAGCGTTGCTCCGTATGTAGACAATTTTACAAATATTACTTAAATAGATAAGTGATCTCGTCTTGTCTTGCAATCTATCATATAAACCTTGTAGATCAGCTATCTCACTTCTCAACCTACTTTGTATTTTTGAGTATGTAACGTGTTGTTTTGACCTACTACGGCGCTTTAAAGTAATGGAACAAATAGAAGAACGAAGAAAATAATATAACACGCATACAATTACGTTTAGAAAACCGAATTCCTGTAGTTTAGTGGGGTAATGGACATATACAATTCTGTTTTTATTTTTATAACAACAATACATATATGAGCACTCTCCGTTGTACCGCTTAAACGAAATCTTTTTCTCTTTCTGAGACTTTGACACAAACTACTGGGACACTGTTGTTTAGACACTTTCGGAAAGTTTCAAATAAAAGAATTTTGAAATAGTAAAAAATTCTTTTAGTTATCTATTTTAGAGAGATATAACCCATCTATAATTCACGGCTTTTCGACTAATTGCACTAAGGCAATTAACTCGAAGAGCATGTGATTATTATAAACTTTCACATTACTCACTTAACGGGCCACATTGATGTTAAGCCGTGCAAACATATTCGGCACATAATAACGACTTTAGATGAGACGAGGCGGGTTTCGCAAAACCGATTACGAGTCAAGATTGGATCTTGATTCTACCGTATCTAATCTGCGCCGAGTGCATCGATATAGACGTGTACTATGTAAGATGACCCAACAAAGGTATGTGTTTACGGCCTTGTCGTCTATGTTTTGAGAGCTTTGACGGCTTCTATTTCTCACCAAAGATGTTTATCTTCTGATCGAATAAATGAATTTGTATAAATGCATCGATGGGAAAATATAAAGGAGATAGTAAGGATATATATAAGAGAAACGGGAATTATATATACATTCTTATTTTCTCTATCAAATTTTAAAAACCTGGTGAAAAATATATCACCTCTTTAACGCAATCTATATCTTCATCTGACACCTCAAGAGGCGTCGCAGTTCGATTTTAATATTTTAATTTTTCTTTCTTATCGCTGCCATGACGTCTTGGTCACAGACTAAGCAACGCCTCAAGTATTTCACAAAAGCGAGTCGAAAGATATAGGCTCTGCTTATCCATACGGGAAAGAGGCGTGATGTATTTATGAAAATGATATATTGATTTTATGAAAGACGATAAAAATGTGTGTTACCGTTGGACCTCTGATAATGGCCACACACGCGCTCTTTTCTGTATTGAGACTTTCAATGTTTAAAAAATAAATTAAACATATTAAAGCACTTACGTTTTTAACATAATTTCACCGCAAGAACCTAAATACTTACCAAGGCTACAATCAATGTAATAAGCGCCTTAAATTATTTAATGAAAGTATGTACGCTACTTAAAAGCAATTATATGTTTTGTAGATTACTTAATTTTTGACATTGATTATACGATGGAAAAAAATGCTGGCGGAAGCTAGGCATAAAATACGCAATGTGTCAGAAGAAACAAGAAGAATAATTAAATGATTGTATTTAATTTTCGTTTCTTTCTTATTTATATAGATGTTCTCATAAGTTAAGTATCGAATAATCTTAAAAAAGAAAACGTACACCAGTTTCATTATATCTCTGAAAATCAAGAACGTAATCTTTCACATCGTTAAAGATCAGCTGTTTGAACGTGAAATGTCAATATTTAGAGCACCAAAAGGAAAGTTATAAATAAAATTGTTTTCACTTCATTCTCGTAATTACCTTCGCAAAACAGTCCCAATCAAGGAACCCTTCAATTAAAACCTACAATACCGGTTTACAGACACACTTACTACTTAGTACCAATATCTCGTACAATATCATTATAACTTTTACGAAATATAAGTTATGAATTAGTAAAGTACTGATTTTTTTAAGAAATATATCATTCCCGATTGTGTATTAAGATTATTTAGGATTTGTAACTATAATTTAATCAGTCATGTTTTTATTATTCGATTTAATTTTTTATAAAAATTGTAAGTGGCTCAAGTTTCTGCAAAACAGTTTTCTGCTAT
This sequence comes from Hebomoia glaucippe, assembly GCA_025727935.1. Taxonomy (NCBI): domain Eukaryota; kingdom Metazoa; phylum Arthropoda; class Insecta; order Lepidoptera; family Pieridae; genus Hebomoia; species Hebomoia glaucippe. The sequence continues at coordinate 1,768,788 of JAOSYY010000005.1, forward strand.
CAATATGGCTCTTCTGGCTTCTTTATTATTTTGTAATTAAAAGATATGCCGTATAAAATAAATTAGCAATTACGAAAAATATTTACGGATATTCAACTACATGTGTATGTACCATAGTTTTATAGAGGAGCTGAGAAGTGTTTATATGTTCTATGGGAATCCCGAAAGCTTTAGGTGAACCTACATAAACTTTCATAATCAAGAAGAATAAAATTCATTTTTTATATCAATAAAATTACCATGAAAAAAAATGTAGAACCCAATTCCGTATGTAAAATCCCTTTATGTGGGTTTTTCTTTAACGCAGCAACGACAGTAAGACCACAAAAATTTAAAATAGTATCCGGGTGTAAAATAATTAATTTTTTATACATTTATTGTTTTAGCTTCAATAAATATTATGAACGACTGAGCTGTTCGGAATTCCAAACTAGCCAACGTTTTAACAATATTTCTTAATGCAACGTAAAATATCTTTGTTTCATAAATGTTTATTCGAAAACAATGCTTTTAGTACGACGTAAACATAAATTCTCATAATAATAACCAAGTTACTGAATATACTACACAATTAGATCACAGGACGTTGGCAGTGCTGTATATCAGTATGTCGATCTATGTTAATCGTTCGGTGGGACATTAGTGAATCGGTAATGGTCAGCCGCCATGTTCGAGGCTCTCAAGGCTGTATTCGGTGAAAGGACCGCCATTAATCTGGATCATCCAACCATCCTCTGCTATGCAAATTGATATCTTAAAACGTATTTCAATTTAAACATACTGCTATACATTTTAGAGGTGTCTTTATTACTTTAGGCTTAGCTGAGAATTTCATTAAGTTAGGTATTACAGTGTACTAAGGCTAATTAACCTAAAACAAGTTGCAAACAAAGTTTCATTAACCAATAACGCATAAGATTGAAAACTTCTAAAAATTATGATATATGTGTATTATTATTTACATGTAATAAGTTAAATGAAAAATATAATTGGATGTTTAAAAGCGAAGCATTGACATTTAATTTTGGCTTGTAATATCTGTAGGTATATTTAGCAATTATTTAATGCTCTATATTTCAATTTAATTCCTGGACCTGCCTCAACTCAAAGCGGAACATGTTTCTAAGACAAGGCATCGCGTCGACACCATCACGGAATATGCAAATGATGCTAAACTGCAGTTTCGAAATATTACCAACCGATAAACGAGATAATACCTATAAATAAGGACATACTGCTAATGACGAAACAAACTGATGGTGTTAGATCACGACTTGAAAATTATTATGAGATTAACTATTTCCATATATTCTAAGAAAGCATTGCTATCGAGAAAATTTTATACACAGCTATAAATTAAAACATACGGTCCCAGTCATGGTAAACAACATAAACAAATGTCAGATACATAACATTTATATTTAAAATAACAATAATATATACCTATTACGTAATAATACCTGATTTATTGTAGAGGCTTGTAAAGCAGATTCATCCTATCTATATGTTCAGACTGGTAAGGTGACTTTGACTAACGCCTAGTATTAACTTCCTGAATAATTTACATTTTGTAATTGCTTTTATATTTATTAATATTGACAATACAAAGTTGGTGAAACCTTTCTAATAGAAGTGTCATTATTTATGGTTATTAAACTCTCATTTCTCAATTTTTTATGACTTTTATAATATAATAACCTTTACATATAATCGAAATATCTGAAATATAAGTTTAAAGCTCTTTTATATACATAAGGATTCAGACGTTTGGGATGATTATAAGTAAAATACAATTTACAAAATATTTGTTAGCCTAATTGAAATATCTGTCTATTTGATACAACTAATCTTCCTAGCGTCTAGGAATAATTTTGCCGGGAATTTCATCGGCAGTTAGTTAATATCAGTAAGAGTAATTTAATTTGTTTGTCATCGCCTATTATATTGTATATTTAAACATTTAGGCAGGTGAAACAGCTTGTTCAAAAGAATAATAAAATCAAGAATAAATCATCCACTAAACATTATGATAGTAATATTATTATTGAAATAATTGACTATTATATTTAATATTCAACTATTGCATAAAAAACTTTTTACCGCTACTTGAAAATGTAATTTATAGTTAATAATATTGTATGGCTACTGTGTTGAGCTGTCGTGGATGTAATACTAATTGGCACCCGTATTCAAAAGTAGCCATCAAAATATGTTACCTGACAAATAGAATTACCATGTACTATCATTTTAAGCTTTTGTAATATTCTTCGACGTTGATTCGCGTGTCAAAATGCCATTTCTCTATCTTTGTTTGAGTATGTCTAGTCATCAATAGAAGTCAGTTGTAAACTGTTTTGTTGTTGTTTTTAGTTTTATTTTTAAACGGTTGTTTGCCAGTATATTTATAATATATATGTCGCCTCTTTTTAAAACTAAAAATAAAAAAGTTTGAACTGGTTTTTCAGTATTAAGGAGGTTTTATTGTGCAATTTTTATCAAGTTTAGTATATATCACGGAAGTACTGTTCATAACACCAGAAGCAGTGGTAGTAATTTTCCAGTTTTTGTCTTTTGTTGAAATGCCCTTGCAATAACTGGATATTTTATCCGTAACATAATGTTCTTGTTTAATTACGAATAAAATTGACATGCTTTTAGAAATTTACTTGGTTTTATTTAAAGTTAACGATTTTTAAAAGGTCTTGCTTTTTTTTTAATTTCACAGACTATTCAAACATTTACAGTTGTTTTTGTATAGTTTAAGTAATAAGTTATTTAAATGAATCATTATTTTTATAG
>JAOSYY010000005.1:1771686-1788091 GCA_025727935.1 Hebomoia glaucippe
TGCACATGTATAAAAAACTATATAGCTATATATTTTAATTGTTGAAAGATAAAAATGTAAGTTGTTTAAGTATTTACAGTCCAACTCTAGTGATTTTCCATATACTGTCTACGGACGTATAAAAAAGCTGGATAATAGTGATTTATTTATCGTGGCAGAGTGAAGGTAGGTGGAACGATTTAAACGAGAGCAAACCGGATCCAAATCTGAGGGCGCGTTTTCCGTAACTGGAGCATACTGCCGAAGCCGTCTCGAATATCGCCCCTTATAATAAGATTTTCTTTTATACACCGTAATATCGCGGTTTCTCTTTTTTGTATGCACCTGCAATGTGGGACAGTCTTACCTTGTTTCGAAATAAAATCGTGATTGACGCTTATCGGGCAAATCATATTTTAAGTGCAATTTCGATATGTTCATATAACGATTGGTAGTTACTGTAGATTAACCAAAGTACGTGCTATTGAAACATAAATTGCTTTTCGATATGCAACTTCCTAATTAAGTTAATTAAATAATTGTTCTTCACGTAAATTTTGCAATTACTTTGATAATATATATTTTAGCATGGATAACATAGAGCTATATTGGCTTCTTTAGAAGTTAATTAATCTATTATCATATCAAAAAAAAACCAATATCATTATATTACACTATCTACGAATCAAATCTTAATATATATATGAGTGCACTAATTGAATTTTTAGTAAGAAAAAACTTTTAAAGTTCATTAATCATTATTCACATATCAGTCTAAACAAAGAATAATAATGAAACCTTATCTGTTTTATTGATTAATCCATAGTTATTATCGTATTATCAATAAATAAATGAATATAGGTACTTTATCCTCCAATGGCAGAACAGAAAGCCTTTTTATTATACGTAGTATTTAATTATAACTATACAAAGTAATACGAAGTTATTGTTAAATACGAAAGTATATTGTAACAGAATTTATATCAATATTGATTTATACTCCCACAATTCATGTATACGAACGTGTATTTAATGCTAGTCATTATACGACGGTGGCATGGCAGGCCGCGAGCCGCGTGGGAAACTCGAGCAACCAACACTAGATATACTTAACCATATTTTACGTCAGAATTCGACGCACTCTAGTTGGTAAACGGGCGCGTAAGTAATCTGCGCCATTAAAGCTTCGAGCCGATCGTGAATCCTTATGAATACCTAGATTTCTCATGCCAATATTTTACGCTGTCCTAAGCCTATTACAGCACACTAATTAAAGTAACAAATTGCACCCAGAAACTTTAAACGATGATATTCTCTGGTTTTTAAATATTGCTATACCTATTAGGCAGTTAGGCCATAGTTGTCATAATAATTAATAATTAAAAGCAATGAAGGTGACTTTAAAACTAAATTATACCTATAATTTACATACATAAAAGAAAATAACCAGGTTAATGTTTACAATTTGTGTTTATTAGATAAAATTTTGCCAGAATATAAAACGCATTTACAAGGGCAAGAATTTACACGACGGTAACGTGCAATCAAAAGCTTTAAAGAATTTTTATTCATATTTAAGTATTAACATGTTCACAGTGATGTTACAATAATCGCTTCGAATCGAGCTCATTTGTAATTTCACTTTTATTGGTTACCAAAACATAACAATCAGATATAAAATTGCGACAGCCTTGTGTGTGAGTGAGATCAAAGGCTGGTTCAAGCAAACGGTCATCTTCAGTAAAATGCCAGAGGTGAACTTTACGCGGTCGAGTGTACAGCGATACTGAGTGACGTGACGACGTTCAGGAATTCACTTACGCTCCATATTTGGTACGGGCAACATATCTATCTGAGAGCCATGACTTGTCAGTTAAAATAATATTCTCGTTGTTTCTAACTCGACGATTCCGTCTTAAAACGAAATGTCGCTTACATATTTTCATTATTAATCTATGTTCGAATAGCAAATGCTTTACATAAATCAAAGCGTACTGAAAATGCAGTTGCCAATCACTTGCAATTCGTGGCGCACCTGCGCGTGCACCGTGATGCCCCATTTTCGAGAACAGCTTCTCAAGTCGATGCGAAACATGTAGTCTGTGTAAGAGCACCAATTAAATCCGTCGCATTGTCGTGAACGCGTATCTCGAGTGAAAATCACCGACCGCACCGTGGTCCACGAAACGAGCAGGCCCGTTTCTCGACATTATCGCACTTATCGAAATAATAGCATTAATTGTCGCTTATTTTTGCTATAAATAAATGGAACACAATTTGTAGACATCATTCGATCTTTCCGGAGATAAGTTTGTACTTTGTATTACTGATCGAGGCCGTTTAGATTCATGTTAATTAAGATAACGAGATATAGGCAGCCGACGTAGGTGCATTCGTTGCTCAAGTATTTAGTTTATAGGTAGATTGTAAGATAGCACGTAAGATAACCGAACACGGCTTGTTTGAATGTAATTTAACTTGCTAGACTTGCTGGAGACTTATTGTAGCTTATGTCGGCTGAAGTAACAAGCTATAGGTAATGTTACGGTTTGTAATATATTGTAATATACCTTGATACAGCGTAAGGGAAATCGGAAAATTATCCATCCAGCTTATCTGATGCTGGTCGTTATAACGTTAAATAGTTTTTTAGACGAGAAATTTAAACGATCATCAAGTCATCTTATGCTAAGGCAATCAACGTCATTTGCGGTGATCAGTTATATTTTGAAATGAAAAAAGAGTGAAAAAGCTAGACTAAGTATTGAGGCTTTACTAAATTAAGAAAACCATAAAAGATTATGACGGATTGTTTTTGTAAATTACCAAATAGATATTTCGGAAACAGTTAGACATTTTTTTAAACCAGCCACATAACATGATTAATTATTCAATGACGTGCTGTTAATTTTTCTTTGTTATGATTAATCAGAAATTCGTAAACATAACTTAAAGTGGTACGCACCGCAACCTTTTAAACTATAAATGGTAGATGCGTGGATAGAATTTTTAAATAAAATTTGTAGTTTCTTTCACCCATTTCATACCTCCAAACTTTACTAGATGTATGATTGAATTTTCATAGGGATTCCAATATAAGATTAATTAAAAATAATTATTTTTTTAAGATACTAGCGATGACCCGCGGTTATCAACCGTGTCAGAATATCTTTATAAATTATAGCCCATAGTAGCTATATCTATACTAATATTATACAACTGAACAGTTTGGTTGTTTGTTTAAACGCGCTAATGTCAGGAACCGTTGGTCCGATTTGAAAAGTTCTTTCAATGTTGGATAGTACATTTATTGAGGAAGGTATATTATGTTCACAAAAATTAATAAACTAAAAGTTCAATAATGTAACGTAATAAGCTAGGTTTTTATAAAGTTTCATTAAAATCTGTTCAGTAGCTTTTCCCGTGTAAGAGTAACAAACATCAAACTCACAAAGTCCTCATTCACTTAATTTTAATTATTTTATACCTACCTTTTCTTTATACTATAAACAATATATACATAGTCTGTCGTTAATACGAAGCCTCATCTTCGAATAAAATATTCTTAACATGAATATTGTACCATGATATAAACAAACAAGCTCGTTCTTTTCACACGTTACTGTATCTTGTTTGCCATTTACAGTAGTAGTTTGTGAATCACGTCTCTTCGGCATTTTAGATTCTTAGTGATTTTAAATTACGTTAATTAGAAATCATTATAAAATGTTTCTCTTTTTCAGCTTTAATTTAGCTAAACGTGATTAATTTTTTAGACGTAAAGACTAATTTTATTGCATTTTTTAACTTAAGAATTGCAAAACTTCAAACATCATGAACATGTATGGAAATTTAATTGAATAACTGGTAAGATCAAGATTTGTTACTTATTTTTCTAACAAAACATATTATTTTTATACGCCGACGTATAATAGGGATATACAAGTTTGATGTGTCTGCCTGTTTGAAAGATAAACGAGATTATTCTTAACTACGATTTATGTTCTGTTAAGACTTTTGCTGATTAGTCGTTGAAAGTTAAAATTCTTAATATCATTTCTAAATATTTTGTAATTGTGATATCATCCTAGTTTCTTAGTGAAGGTACTTACAAATTACAACACCTTTATTATTAATAGCTAGGCATTCATAATTGAAATCATAGTTCAGTTAACTTTGTGCCTCGTAGATTATATAACCTATAAGATACAAATATTTTCCACAGACATTGCCAGTTTGTCGAACAAATAAAGGTTACAGTGTCTGAGAATATCTACACGTACATTTTTGCGATGCCAATAAAGGTCAACTCAATGAAAATATACAGAGCTATATAAAGCGACGACGTTGGAATTTATTTCTTTGAACAGTTCTATTTTAAGTCTTCCTAATTTCAATTTGTCTAACTTGAGATTTTGTTCAAAACATATTTAAATATAATTTATATAAATGAACAAGATTAAAGTGTATAATAATGATACCAAAATACTATTTTTTACTGCATTTGATAATGTATATACTATAGTGTATTTCTTATTAAATGCAATTTAGGTATATCTTTTATATGTCTGTTTGTTGCGGGTAACATGCGAAATTAGTGCACCGATTTTGACGCGGCTTTCACCGATAGAAAGCTAATGTTTCTAAGTTAGGATGCGTCTAGTTTAAAAATTGAAATTTTTGAAGATTCTAATCAGTCTGTCTGTTCCTAGTCTACCTGGCCGAAGCTGTGTGCACAGTTACAAGCATTTAAAATTTTAACTTATAAGTATCCAAGATTTAATAAAAAGTTTTCTGTTTAATAAGCAAGGTTGGATAAACCTTCGTTTAACTTATTACACAAGAGCCGTTTAATTTCATCGATATGACAGTAATAAAAGTGTAGTAAAAGCAATAATGGGTCATTCTCTTACCGATGTGGCACAACAAAGCTAGTGTCGATCCAATTGGCTGTAGTGTAGCTGCGCGGACGCAGTGGCGTAACACTCGTTAACCCACATGCAAGATACCAGTCATCATTGCATCCCAGGTGCAAAAAATACGACATACTACCAAAAACAAAGCATATATGAAATTTTCTAATACACGGTCTCCTTGTGAACTTAAAACGAATTAATAAGGCTATTTCTGCTATAAATATAACAAAATATAAATTAAAAATATGTGCAAAGTTTTACAGACTTTAAATAACAGTTTATACAAGATATATCAGAGGTATCAATGCTTTTAGCTGTCGATATTTTTATCAAAATTTAAATGAAGTGTATATTGTTTTTTAAGATATTTTAGACACCAAGTAAATTCCTGACTATTCTTTAAATAAACATAGATTAAATAATTCATATTAATAGTTGCTTTTTAATATAACGTTGTTAATTTTTAGATCCAAAACAAGGTTAACCACTTATAACAGAAGTCTTGCGAAAAAAATTCACTTTTTTAAATTGGTTCTTAGAAAGAAGAGTTTCTTTTACATTTTAGAATGTAATTGAGAAATTATTTAATAATATTTTATATCTTTATAAATGGTATGAAAATTTAGTTTGTATATTTGTTACTCAGTCATGCAGAACCGGATCTACCTTTTTTCAGACAATACCGCGGGTAAGAGCCAGTAATAAAAGTATGATATTTTCTTAGCTCTCACGAGAGTTTTCGAGAAATGCGTTGAATGAAATTCAAGCAAGTTTTAAAAATCAAACTTCACTTATATTTTATTAAAAATAAATGAATAACTTTAATATTGTAACTTGACAGATGTAACATTATCCGCGCTGTTTCGGTCCACAAGTTCGCTCCAATTCGTCGTGTCATTTGACAAACCTTTCTCGTTTTACGTGTAATAACTACTGCGACGCTATATACGTGAACCGATACTCAATTTATTTTTTATTTTCAATATTAATTTCCATTTATTGCTACTACATTTTGATAGGTGCATTAACACATAGGTAACTGTGTCGCGTATGTGTTTCGATTAAATACAAATTAACTTATACTAGAATATGTATTTGTTAAACCCTATATCTATAAATAGTTCGGTCCAGCCCCACTAAATGACAATGGTTGAAGTAATTATTTAAAAATATTTTTTTTAAATAGATTTTTGAGGTTTCGTTGTCAAATTAAATTGGTATTTTGTCATTGTTTTATTTAAAAAGTTGTGCTATTATGGCCAGAATCCTTTGGTTAAATAAAAATTATTCACTAAAAAATCTTGCTAAAAAACAGACTCAAAAATTAGTAGTACCAAATTAACACCGATATTCGTAAAGACATCCACTAATGTATCGATTTAAGGTCACTGATTTATCACTTAATTTTACAGTCAAAGTGGTAATTTTGAAATCTAACAGATAAAATTTTAACTCTCTTCATTATGAGTCTAAAAATGATATCACAGAACTTCAACGAAGGCGTTACGTGACGTTTTGAAGGCATGCTGCGTGACTCGCTTGCCCTGGTTTAATACAGGATCTAAGCACACGAACGAACAAACTTGTTAATTAAATATTCAGATACGACTTATAATTTTGTAGCTATCAAATTAGTTACCGCCTTTGTGGCTCAATCACATGTACGCTGTGATAAGGCCAATTAACACGGGTTCGAAGCCCGGTGAAATAAGAAATAAAATACTATCTGGGCTACAGCATAGTATTTACTTATGACATTTTAGAATTATCTTGCAATTGGCATAATAAAATTATTTTCCTGACGTTTTGCGAAACGTTATTTTATCTTAAAGTGTGAAACTGGAATAAATGTAACACATAGTTAGAATATCACTAAATTTCTTAAAATATTTTTCCGTACCTATCTAGTTTTTGTTTCTGTGTGACACTGATTAATCTTATTGTTTTTCGTTTCAGATAAAAGTACTCCAAGGGACGCAAAATATGACGGAAATAATAGCTCAAAGTTTAGCGTATACTTGTACACGCCATCTGAACTGAGTTATCTACGAGCAGTCACAAGGTCGGGGTGAATAATGGGAAAGAGGAACGGTCGGATCAAGATAGCACACTCCGTCGGTCCGCCTATTGTTATTCAAATTATATTAGGCACATCTGAGTAGCATCCCAGCCTACGCCTTATACATTACCAGTTACCGCCGCACTAGCGACTGCCAATAAAGTACAAGTCATATCGGGTTATAGCACACGTATTTTACTTAGATATATTTTTAGTACAAAGAACTGAACGTTAATATTGCACGAGATTATTTAATGTGGTTAAGTTAAAAAGCAACCGAGCCCTCGGTCATATCGTTTAAACGGTAGTCATGACGGCCACTGCTCCCGAATTATCAAAATCAGATTTTTTTGATTTTGTCACCTCTAATGAAGTAACGGACGCTCAATACAAACAACAAATGAGATCTGTTAATGTATTCATGGAATCGCCGGATTCCCGATCGAACCCCTTATTGTCAGAGGAGCCCAAGGAACAAAACAACAATTTACTGAATGTACCTTGTAATCAATCCTCCGGTAACACCAGTATGACAACGGCCACCACTTCTAATTCACTACAAAGCTTTGACTCAATATGGAATGTTGACAGAGATCGTGACCGCTTAGAATCAGCAATGTTAGAAGATTTAAACAAATTTTACTGGAATCAAGATAATGAAATAAGTGGAACGCATCCTTGTACAGACACCGCAATTTCTAATAAACTCATTAGTAATAATACAGATGGACAAATTTATACATTGACTGTATTAAATCAAGACAATTGGGTTAAAGATGAGGACGTCTCTATGTCTAGTCCAGCTGATATAGAACAAAATTCTTCACTCGATCTCGAAACAATTCTAAATATGAATGGTTTTCCCAATGATTTTAATCAAGACGCTCTTAACCCTAACATTTTACCTAAAGTAGAAAACTTTTCCTATGAAGATAATGAATCTGAAAATCGAAGTACAGAGTTAAACACAACTAGCTTAGTAAAAGTGGAACCATATAATTATAATGAAAATGAATTTCAAAATGATAAAAAAGACGACGCCACTCGAAGTCCACTTATTGGCACATCGTCTATATTAGATGCGCAAGTTGAATTCAACAACAACAATAATGATTGGAAATTGACAGATCAAAATACAGAATCAAATGAGTCTTTACTTCGAAGTGCACTACAAGGCAAAGCTTTCATAAGATACAGTACAATACAAAAAAACGCTCTGGCTAAGATTGATGCAGAAGCAGAGTTAAAAAGAGTTATTATAAATAATAACAACAAAGCTGATGTCCCATCAATGTACCAATCTGATAATAAAGAACCTGATGCTGAGCTACTTATGTCAATAGCGCCACAAAATGGCAATGTAAATATTTCAATATTATTAGAAGATCCAACTGCAACCGTAATTGCAAATGGTGATAATTCAACACCAACGCAAAGCGTTGACGATTTATTGTTCTCCCAGCTAGACGTTACATATTCAGATGATTATGAAAAATTAAAACGAATAACAACAGAATTGGGAGAATCTGTTCAACCATTCTGTACTGTGGAGCCCATTGACCCTACTCGTAATGTCTATAATATTCACAACGTAAATGGTGAATTAGTGACGATGATACCAGCTGGAGAAATTCAACTTTCTCAACATTTGCAAATGATGACAGCATCGCCTACTGTTTCGAGTACTAAATCAATGGGGAAAAAACATAAGAGATTTCAAAATAAAAACACGTCCCCAACATCACAAACGCAATCTGGGACTGCAGTCCAAGCTGCCACCTCAACTTCTAACGGCGTAAGAAAAGAGAGATCCTTACATTACTGTTCGATTTGTTCAAAAGGGTTTAAAGATAAGTATTCAGTAAATGTACACGTAAGGACGCATACTGGTGAAAAGCCCTTTACATGTTCATTGTGTGGCAAGAGCTTTCGACAGAAAGCCCACCTGGCTAAACATTATCAGACGCATATTGCGCAGAAGACTGCCGCAGCCAACGGCGCTTCTAAACCTACCAAACAGAGATAACCGCCCAGTCCATAATTTGAACCAACATGATAGTCAATTATTGTATGTTGCCACAGTGATAATAAATGTATTAAACTTAAAGAATCCATGAAGGCTGATCACACATGAATTTGGATAGGTGCTAAATAGTTGTAGAGACTCATAAGACGAGTGTCAGTGATATGTTTGATATAAACATGTGTATACAGTCCAACAATGAATATGACCGTAACTGTATTTGTTAATTTGTACGTAATTCCGTCCGTTACCGATAACTTTTAGCTTTAGATAGATTAACTAGATTAATTTAAGTATATATTTTAATGTATGAATTTTATTATTATTTATAAATACTCTTTATGAAACGAATTAGGTAATAATAGAAAGACAACGATAAAATGCCAAAATGATGGTGTAACTCGTATGGACTTCAAATTAATTCATCATCGAATATTAAATGACTTTTAGGTACACTTATTACTTGAACTGTAATAATTTCACCGTCGACCAATATAACAAAGTGAACTTTCTAAAAACTAGTAAAAAACATTATAAAGAACGCAGATCTTTGGCCGTTCAACTATCGTATTACCACGCTACTTTCGATTACTACATATTGCTAATTATATTTTGCTTTAAATTCGATTATGTTACATTTTGTTATCAGCCCATAAATGGAAAAATCATTTAAAGTCCTCAATTATGGTATTATATCTATTTGCTTTTCTTGACTAACTATAAGTTACACTGAAATACTATATTCAGTAATTGGACTATAATAGTATCCTTTTAAATTTCTCTTAATAATTCGTTTCAAAATTACTGTATTTTCTTTGCAGTGAAGGGTACTCTACCTACTTTACAGTGCACTAGTAGCATTAAATCTTTCCCTTTAGTTTAGGTGAGGCATGATTACTCCTAGATGCTATTAAATCTCAGATACGAGTGGCGATTCAATCGCTACGTTTAAAATTAGACTTCCTTTCTCATCTAACAAATTGGACTTTCTTTGTTTCGTTCGTGCTCTTTAATACGAGACTACGCCCAGTTTCTTATAAATAATACTCCGAACAATACTCAATAATTAATGATTTTATATAATCCTCAGAATGAAAGTGATACAAGCATTTTATAGCTATTTTTATGATCTTATCATTGTTCTCTCTTTATAGTCAATGTTATACCTTTAGAATGTCGCGCAGCATGTTTTCTTAATTTTTAACATAATCTTATGATTATTATTGATACTTTCTCTGATTGTAGCTATATCTCTCTGTTTACTTTTATTTTCGATCATTCAGCTTGCATACCTCGCTAGGTATGCAAATTTATTTACATAATTTTTTAACAGTTGTTTTTAAAAATTCAAACAATAATAATAACTTACGGCAACATAAGACCTTATAAGTATTTAAATAGTTTCTCACTTTCAACTTTCCTTATTTAAAAATGTTATATTAACTTATATCTAAATTTTTCATCGAGTATTTAGATCTAACATTGACGCCAATTAAGTTATCATATCCCGAAGAATATGCAAAAGAATTAACTTTAAATTTGAATTTACGAATATTTAGTTCTTTTTTTTATCGGGAGAAGATTTCAATTTAACGGAACATGTAATAAGGTTGAAACATAAAAATGTTTTACAAAAAAACAACGAATGTATCTTGCCACAATTTTTAGTGGATTGTTATCCTCACTATTTCACTAGTATAACAGAACACTGCCTCGTGATCTCTCTGCCTCAATGAGAGTATTTGTATAGAATGTACCAACATTCTACTTATTTGAGGAATAATAAACACAAACTAAGTACTAAGTATTACCTGTGTTATTGCACTACTCTTAACCTGCAATAATTTTATTTTATATAGACGTAAGTGAATCTCGTTTCATATATTTTGTGTGTCTGACGATTGATTTTAAAATTTTAATAATTATAATATTATCATTGTGAGAACTTCTGTATGGCAGTTGTAATTTACATATTGACGTTACTTTTTCGTACGCGCTTAGTTATTAAGTTTATAGTAAAGTAACAATACTCATTTATTATAAATAACAATTGGATCAGTTTAAGGAAAATTTACTTGTAATTTGTGACATAAACTCTACCACTTGTATCTCATTAGATCGTATTTGAACTTTAGCGAATTTATAGATATTATTATACTTGTTATATATTATACTATTACATAGTATATGTACGTATATTGTGCAAGTAAGTTTTTTGAGAGATTTACCAATTAGTTTTAAGAAATATGGCTACTTAGATATATAATAGGAATCGTAAATGGTTGTTAATATATTCATTTATAATACCTATGGTTTGATTTTGGATCTAATTCGAAAGGTAAAATTATTTCGTTACAATGGATTAATTACTTAATATTGCATTTGTTCCTGAGTTGATTATTAGATTTTATTAAATCTTGTGTATAAGATTTTATTTTTATTAGTAGTACTTGATTTACAATTAATAATTTAATATGATGTAGTTGCGTTTCGGAGGACGTGGATGAATTAAAATTATTATTTTATTATATTTTGGCATAGATGCGAACAAGTGTAAATATATCTTTATTTTAATGAAAAAAATATATTGCTCAATAGATCATTATGGAATTCAATTTTAAATTATTCACTTCGTCCTTCAAAGCCGTCCCTGTACAATACTTTTATTATTTATTTATAAAGTTATTTTTAAGACGATAAAAGGAAACGAAAAGATTTTAATTTTGATTTAATCCGAGCTGTGATTATTGTTTATGTATAACTGTTAAATGCTTTGTCGCGGTTATGTAAAAATCTCGATCCAAGATTGATAACTATATTATTATCATCAGATTATAAAATCTTCGATGTTTGGATCGACTGCTCACGTCTTCCAGCACATATTTCGGAGATTATCAAAGAATCTTTTGCATTACAGTGTCAAATATAAATTTAATTGATTAATTACAACTTAAACACGAGCCATTGAAAGAAATTTAATTTAATCAGTAAAAATAATGTTTAACATCTGTTCGCTCGTTTATTACATATAACCTGAAATTGTTATTAATATTGAGATGTTAAATTAGATAATACACTTACGGCCTTACTTATAAAACCAATGTCAACTTAAGATATGCTTAAGTTTGTCTCTGGTAATTAATTGCCTGTAAGAAGAGACATGTATAGAGTTAAGTAATACTTAAGTTATATAAGCAATAATAAGTGTTTATAAGTAAGGCTGTTAATGCAAAGATTCTGGTCAGTTGAACTACGTTCAATCTGGTCAAAAACGACAGTATCAGCTAAAACTCATTTAAGTAGACAACTTGAAGCTACCATTATTTTACAATATTTACATTTTTATATGGAATTTCTATATTTTTTACTTTCCTACTTAAGTTTGCTAATAAAACGTTTTATAATATGTGTTTTAGTTTTTTTTAGAACCGATTTTGTGAAAACAAACCTGATCATACCTTTATTTATTTATGTTGCTTTGGTTGAGTATAATTAATTAAAAACAAAATATTGAGTGTTAATAATTTTTAAAAATTATATTCAAATTTTGTCCTTGTCACATGCCACCATTCATAGAAGTGCTGTAATGTGCGTTTCGATTACTGTCTATGAATTCCCAAATTCTCGAAAGAAAAATAAATAACTTCATAACCCATCATTGAGTAATTATTTAGTGAGGTCATGTGGCGGACTTATGTATCATCTACAATCAAGCGCATGCTCGTTTGTCGATAATACTATTTTAAAAATATTTTGTTTTATCTAACAGACAGAAGAATATCGTGATACTAATGCAAATACTAAAGCAACCTCTAACATTATATTTTTCTTTTAATTGCGTACATTAAAAAATAAATACATTAAAAATAAAGTCTTAACTTGCTCAGTTATTAGTCTACGTTAGACAATTAGGTTGAAAAACCAGAGGTAACAAAAATTACTTTATGATGTTTTAAACCTTATTGACCTTATGGTCGTTATAAATAGTTAGCGCAATATCAGAATTATTATTTTATTTACATTATGAACAGTTAATACCTACACCGTTTCCTTGTATTTCTAGGAGTCTTTTAACCTTGACAGTTGACCACAGGTAATCATTTTGTCATGACATTTAAAATAACCGGAATTTTATTGAGCAAACTATGATTCAAACTATACATTGATAAAAATCATAGATATAATAGAATAGTTTTTCGTACATTTCTATGATTAAAAATAAATAAGTATTATTATACTATTATATAATAATTTTATTTTACTAATTGCATAATACAATATATACATTAGTAGTATGCGAATAAAGGTATACTGGAATCAATTTGTGAGAAATATCATAAGCGTTAAAAACTTTTAAAATTTGGAAATCGTAAATATTTAGTATTTATGTAAACAACGACTAAAATCAGTTTAAAAAATAATACAGTTTTGGCTGATGTGAAAATCTAGGTTTTTTTTACTGCTTAATTTTCTAGTGTTGGTAGACATGTAGCCCTCATTGTGATAGTAAGACGGTCTAACAAAAGGCATGTAAATAAATAGGAATAACTTCGGTCTCCGGCCAGCCATTGTTCTGCTGTTCCGGCCTATGTGCAGCGGCCACACGTTGTAATTAGCTCCATTGTGGGCAGAGCGATCCTATCGACGACGTCTGCACTTCCGATGGATTTACGTACCTTGGTACACGCTTTCCACTCATTGTTCTCTATAATCTCTGGAACTAGACCTACCTACAACTGTATCCCAATTGTCTATAGACGAGCTTTGGTAAAGCCACAAAAGTAGAATTTGCTCTGAGTAATTAAGCTTACTTACAATTAGGTAAATATATCAAATTAATAAATGGTGTGGGGACTGTCGCTCGATATGATAGACATTATAATTTATTAATAACTAACTGGTACCCGCGACTCCTTTCACATGGATTTAATGACTTTTTGTGTTTGGAACGTACTCGGGCGAACCTAGAATAACTCATTAAAGTTTCATCAAAATTGAATAAATAGTTTTAGATATGGAAGATAAATATACAAACGTTAATATTTCTTCATAAATATACGTAAGTGAAGACATTTTTTTTATTTGTTTTATTTTGTATTTGTATTTTGTACCAATACTATGCAGTTTCTCGTGGAGGCCTTTAAGTAATTCAAAGTTCTCAACTTTTAGTTCTTTCCTAGTGTGAATGTTCCATATTGAACACTGACATATTTGGTAATGCGCTTTAAGCATAAGGAATGCAAAATGAATAGTAAATTGTAAAAAGCGACAACGGAAACGTTTATGCTGTCGCCTTGCACAGTGCAGTAAATGGAAATAGCGACCATATACTAAACAGAACAAATGAATCTAACCACGCACTATACATTTACGAGAAAATCAACTTACGAATGCTTATTACGAGATGTAAACATTGGTCTGTGATTATAACTTAGCACGCTAACTTTCTAAATGTGTTGGGTCGTCAATTTTATCATAGATTTTCCAGTTAGTAATCAGCGTTTATTAGGAGGGTCATGAACCGCACGTATGTACCCACACATTATTCTCTCTATTTGAAAACATATATGTTAACGTTTGAATTAATACTTCAACAACGTATTTAATTAATCGTTTTCGAATTTCGTAATTATGGCATTTTGACTTAATTAAAAATTGAAATATAATTCTCGGGCCAATAAGATTTCTTAGTAAAACTAGACAATAATTATGTATTATCTGTATCTAAATTCGTATGCAAAGTTATTATTTCCTTTTTTAACTATATTTAAACAAATACGAGTATATGATATTTAATAATAAGATGCAAAAGTCGGAACACTTAGAAAAACATCAAAGGAGAAAATTGTTGTAAGTATCATTGAAATTGATTGGTTTAAGAGGTAGACAGGTAATTTCTGTATAGTGGATATATAGAATAAAACAAATATTTGAGTTTAAAAATTAATACCATAATTACAAATAATATAAGGTGGTTTTATCTTCCAATCGAATTACAACATATTTTTCATAATCTGAATATTCACTTATAAACAAATATCGCATGATAACATGGAATTCAGAGGAGGAATAAGAAAACTATTAATCATGTTATCAATTACATTTCATAAATATAAATAAAGCTACTTAATACACTTTGTAAGACTTATTGTAAATATAATCTAAAAATTATAAACTTAGATCGCATAGAAAATCTAATTATACAAATCTAAGATAATAAATTAAGTTATAAATTTTTCTTATATTCATTTTCTTGTAATCGGAAGCACATAGCAGTTACGAAAATTTCTTTATAAATAAGCAGACAATTATTGCAACATTAACAAAGACTAATATAAAAAAGACGCGATCTAGGCTTTTAACGTATGTCTAGCGAGTTTTAATTGTTCATTTTTTGGGGTCTCTATATACTCCCATAAATAGTATGGAGTTGGTGGGTTTCTCATATAGAACGTAGACAAAAGGAAAGTTTGCGATGAATACACTTGGCTCTGCTGGCCGAGATGACCGGAAACCGAAGATAGCTGTGGCAGCCGCTGCTACGGTACCTACGCAAAAAAAAATAATAATTAGAAACCTCCTTTGTTATAAACCTTTTTGAAAATATAAGATTAAAAACGTTATAGTAACTCAATAAAACATTGTTAAGCTTGGAAGCGTTTAAACCTTGTAAAAATTACGGGCATTACTTAATAAAAGGAGCATTGCGTACTTCTTCAGCCTAATCGATAATAGAATATATTAAATCAAGACTTCTTTAGGTGTTTCACAGCTAAAGTTGTAATTGTAATTATTTTCAGTTTAGGATAGTCTATTCTAAGGAAATGGATGTCTTTTAACTGAAAGAAACTTTAATTTTAAATTGCCAAGCGTTTAGCCACGTTTCACCTGATGGTAAGTGAAAACGTGGTCTATGGGGAACACGCTTTGCTATGAACTTTTTTCTCTTTAATTCTTTATTTGAATTTTACTAAAATATATTCTGAAAACTTACCTTCTTCATCGACCTGTATTTTCGCCTTATGAATTGCATCGTCAAATGAAATTCCATTATCATCAGTTAGAGAGGAAAAGTTAGATGTCGCGCTGAACAGGTCACCCACACCCATAGACTCCAGAATCTAAACATTTTTATGAAAATAAGGAACTAAATAAGGAGAAAAATTAAATCGTTTTGTAAAATCTTTTTAATTTTATACATATTTTGTATATGTTATTTACTGCCATAGTAATAATATCTTGATTAAATAAGGCCAAGAAATAGGTTAATTTTATTTGATAGCCGACACAAAAACGTCAAAATCAGTCCATTCGTTTAGGAGCTACAATGCCAAATACGGACAAACAGACACGTTAAATTTACAGCACGTCTCTTTGATCAGCGAAAGTGAATGAATCAAAGAAGAGTGCAATGAAATATTTGAAAAA
>JAOSYY010000005.1:1788191-1804880 GCA_025727935.1 Hebomoia glaucippe
CGTTAAATTTACAGCACGTCTCTTTGATCAGCGAAAGTGAATGAATCAAAGAAGAGTGCAATGAAATATTTGAAAAAGCTGTTTTTTGATCAGTTTTCTCAAGCATTTAGTGCATCGGACAGCTTATATTTCTGAATACTACATTTGTTTTAATATCTATAGAAAGGGTATGTAGAGCAAGTATAGAGCCTTTAGCAGAGTTACATCGCAAAGGACTTACCGGTCTAAGAGGTAAGGTTCTCTCGATCGTAAACTTGGGTATTTCTACAACCACCTCACGGCCCATGTAGCCTTCCTCCACAACGGCAGCCAAACGCTCCGGAGTTAACTTCTCGATAATATTTGATATTCCTGCAAATATTTTTAATGTTAATGATCCGCATTTCAATCGTTTAGACACTATAGAAAAAAATAAAATTTTACGCAAACACGAAAACTTATGTGCACCCAAACGAAAGCACAATCCTTTCAGAATAATCAGTGAATATGATAAATTCATTAGTTTTGTACTGATAAACTTTCAGTGGAAAATTGAACAATATTAGAAAAGAAAGTTTACTGTTTCCAAAATTTTTAGCTACCAATAAATTTTGGTTTTTAATACCACCTTTCATATTAGATATCCGAGAAGGGATCAGAAAGTAGTGAGAAGTAATAATATCTAATATATAAAATTTTCGTGTCACAACTTTCGTTCCCATACTCCTCCGAAACGGCTCGACCGATTCTTATGAAATTTTTTATGCATATTCAATAGGTCTGAGAATCGGACATCTATTTTTCACCCCAAAAACGTGGTCCACCACTAAATTATTTGTTTTTTATTTTTTGGACAACATTTTTTTTTTATTTTTTTATGATACAACACACAACCCCTAATTTTTAATTGCGATTTATGTGTAATTTTTTATTGCGATATATATAAATAGTAATGATAATAAGTAGTGAGCCCACCATGTAGGGACTAGGAGACTATATGAAGAAGACAATTATGTTATCAATAGTCATTATATTCTATCTCATTCTCACTACTTTTTGATCCCACCTCGTATGAAACAACTTTTTAATCTACAATGTAAACATTATTTGTACGTACCTTCCTTCATTGAGTAGGGTGGTAGTAAAATATACATGCTGATGTCGTTGCCCTTGTACGGTAATTCTAGTATTTGAGCTCCCAGATCGTCGTTAACCACTGAAATATTTAAAATGATTATAGTATCATTTTAAAACTCAATGATGATGTTCATTATAAAATAAGTAATTAAATCAAAAGTTACTTAATTTACTCCTTACATTAGTTAGTGAAAAATTCGCCATCGCGGTTATTAGCCAGAATAAACAGACGGACCGAATCTTTTATATTGTTAAGTTTATATTACAAGTCCCATTTATACTGCCATTATTATTTTTATATTCCAAACTAGAACGTTCAGGTATCCTTACAAAATTACATTTTAAAAGATTGTATGTTTATTCTCAATCTCCAAAAAAATATTTGGATAAAACTTTACACACAGATAGTTTATTAGCTAAATATATACATAGAATATGTTCCATTACAGAAATAGGCCTAATTCTAACGATATTACGGATGACGTCGCGGATATTAGTACGTATCTAACAATTCTTCGAATTAAATTCGTAAAAACATATTTGTTGAAAATAAATTTTATTTTATTACTCACTGTAATGGAAGATTCCTTTTTGCCTCATAAAAGGTACGAGAGTTTGTTGGGTTTCGGATATAAAGAAAACTTGTTTTTTTGTTCGCTCCACTGGGAACTTTGAAGCCCAGACTCCCTTAAAGTAAGCAGCGTTCGCCAACACTAACTTAGTCGCCTTGGTGATTCCATCTTCTGGGAGCAGGTTCTTAATATTGTTCTTTGTAATGCGTTCCACCCAGCTATTTATATAATCACGAGCTTGCGATGGATTTTCGTGAAAGTTCTGTAAAGAAATTAATTTTTAATTCAATTGTAAAATAACTTACATTTCAAATATTTTAATTGGTAAATATGGATAATTTTATGGAAGTTACTAACACATTCGATGTTCACTGTGTGTTATATGACCTGGCAACATTACTACATCATTACAAAACAGTAATGTTTTTTTTTTATTTCTTTTAGGTAGGCTTAAAGGCTAATAACAATAACGGAATAGCACGGTATAATAACTATGTATAGTATTGCTAATTACAAGCTCACACATATATATAAGCACCGGTGTATCGGCGTATTTACTTTATTTCCAGTCTTTGGAAATTCACAGACAGAAGGTAAAACGCAAATCACTGTAATACCTTTCTATCTATGAAAATGGTACTTCACCTGGATGGAATTTTTATAAAAATTAGAAAATATGTTACCTATATGCTAGATCAGAATAGAGTCGAACTTGCGACTTATCGATGTAGAGCAATGTAGTCTATCGCTAAACTAACAGACTAGTCATTAAACAATAATGCAGATAAAAATACTATAGCTATAATATATGTAAATCAATTTTAAAGAAGTTCTGACATGTGGTAGTAAATAAGTATGTAGTTTAACATCGATTGTATCTATTCAAAACTATAGCAATAATAAATAACTTAAAAAATAATGATCATTTAAACCACTATAAAATAATATTATATATGTTACTAGTGGACCTAACCTTCGAAGTTATAAATACAACAATTTCAAAACTTTTTTGATCAAATTGTAAATTTAAACCATTCTCGAATCTCCTTAAATACGCACAACAAATTTTATGAAAATTGGTCCAGAAGTTTAGTGACAAACCCAAGGACAGAAATATATATATAATTATATATATAATTAAAAAACGTGTACGTAGATTATTATATATGAAATCAAACTAACCGACACAAGGCTTCATTCAATATTTCGTTTCAAAACGTCAATATTAGAAAAAGAATAATGTTTTCCACAAGTTAATATTTCAGTGACCTCAAAGAATTACTAATAGCTGTAGGTATTACCAATGCTTCCAGTTCGTCCAAAAGGAGGTCGCGTGTACATTGTCTGACGTTCAGGTCGGTATCGACAAACATCCTGTTAGCGTTTGTGAATTCATAGCTATCGCTGTTGTTGTTCATCAGACGTGACCTCTTGTCCACTCGGTAAGCCGTCAGCAAGTTCACCTTGTCCTGGAATATATCGAAACAATATAGGATTCGGTGACTAGGTCATACTCTGCTGTTTAAAATCGATTTCAAGTATTCTTGGTAATGACAAAAGTATATTTTAATCTTATGTGAATAAATATTTGCGTTTTTTTTTTGGTAATGGCCACGAGCGTTTTGGCCAGGACAATCTTTACAGGCGGATGTTTTAGGCGCGACGTCTGGTCAGACTTGATATAAAACAATATTATACAATGTCAGATAGACCTAGAGTATTCTAGGAGGCATTTGCTCAGATAATAATCTAAAAGAATTGATTAAATTGCTTTTTGTTAAAGATTAGCACAATTATTAAAAATTATCATGAACGGTAATTAGTACAAGTTCAAACAATGTTTCGAAGGCTTATCCATTCCATTAATATGAATATGAAATTACATCATTTATTTTCTTATACGGTATTTACTAGTTATGTCAAAATCCGTCAAAGAATGATCGTTTTACACATATTTGTAAATTTGGAAATATTCAGTAAATCACTGATTTTTCATGTTCTATAACGAAATTATATTTCAAATGAAAGATATTGTGTTTACTGTTTTTATAACTTGTAAATTTGTTCTTTCACGGAGAAAATCACGCAATTATTATTCGCTATAATCCTTTAAATATAATAACTGAGCACTTATATACAATAGAATATATGAACAACACGTCTTTTCATACTTCGTAGGTTACATTTACATTACTAACATTAGTCATAATCATAACATCACGTACACAGAATAATCAAGCATCAATCAAACATGATTTACTTTACCCAAAGTATGGGTATATTTTAATACGTATAGACGGAATATAACTTCATAATTACGTTTCAAAATAAATTTTAAAAACATACCAAAGAGTCTGAAATCTTCAATGCCTGTTTCAACCCTTGTTCTGTTTGTCCACCTGCTGCAATATATCCCAGAAGTAAAGCATGATACACCGAAAATGGTGAAAAGAAAATATTATCGTTCGGTACTGCTTTATTGATCGTATTGAAGAGGTCCAAAGTAAAGTGCAGTTGGCCTTTGTACAAATTTATACGATCATCGGGGTTAAGTTTCTTTGAAGCAATGTCTTTATCAAAGCATTGACTGTTCGCTGTTGCCGATAGGCCGAGAAATAGAAAAGCCAGTTTCAGCATCTTGTATCTGTAATCAATGCAACTCTCTGTCAGAATAATTTAATGTGATATCTATAAGGAAGAGCTTATTATTTTTATGTGAAACGCGTTAGGATTGGATTCGAAGGTATATTTAAGTATTATACCGATAATAAAAAGCAGACACGAGGATTGTCAAAACAGTCAAATATAAAAGAAAAAGTGTTTGATATAAAACCTCCTTTGAAAGTATGTTTTGTTAACACGGCAAATGAAACGAACCGACTTTGATAAAATAGGTCTTTATAAGGTTTATTTTTCAGTCTCATGTATTAATCATCATAATAACATATTAAATATTGACAAGTCAAGTACAATCTTCTTTAATGAAATTAATAATTTAATAGACGTTTATTTTTAAATTATAAAATAATTGGATAGTACATACTTTTAATTTCTTATTATATTAATTTAATAATTGAACATTTAATTAATATAGTTATTATATTGACATATCTGAAAATAATACTATATGATGATAATTAACTTAGAAAAGTGTATAACAGTAGGATGCAATGAGTCATTTTTGACCTTAATGCTTGTTAAATAAAGCAAGCATTAGATTGGTCACGAGCGTTAGAATTGCATTCGACTCGTCCCCAAGCGACACTGGGAAATCCCAACATGTTTTTTATCAACAATTGTAGCAGTAAGCATCGTAAGTTAAATAAGTGAAGTCAAGGGTATTATTTGGTATACAAATAAATAGGATTTAAAAATATAGTTTTATTTTATTGAAAAACACACAGTACCATATATATACTCGTATTAAAGAATAAATTAAAAAATGCAACAAATGCGTAGAAACTAGTGTTAAATAACAAAAAAAAATAGTTTCAGTAATAACTAGTGATAACTATTCTTCGCAAAAATTATTTAAAAAACAATAAAGATGTTTAAAATGCTACCAAAAAGCATTAAAGGCTAACGTATAAATAAATTATTTTCCTTACTACCCCATTACCAAAATTTCAATGAACTTTTTCATATCTATGTATGTATCTAGTAACTATATCGCTTCTTTCTCTCTATTGTATGTTGCTTTTATTCTAAATGTATTTAAGTTATTAAAATTTTTGAATATTCACTTTATTATATTTACAACCTTCAGTACAATTTACGTTACTGGGAATTCCAAACATGGACAATATAAGCGAATAATGCACGGATTTCCCTTGCAAGATCATCAGCGCAGAGAAAGTCAGACGCGTCACCTCACATTTATTACACAATAGCCGGACCACTAAACCGTGTCATTCACCACTAACGTTTTGAATCATTTCTATTAATACTTTTAAATGAATTAAGTATGGGCTGAATGTTATTTTATAATCTAACACATATTTAGTAAATACATTACCAGATACGTGTGGGGCTTAGGTGTTTGTAACTTGCAATGAATGTTTAGAGATAAGCTGGTCATCAATTGTGTCCAAACCCGATAATTTTAATTACATCAGTAGATTAAAAACTTTCAACTATAAAGTTAATATGGAACTGAGCTGTCTATCAATTTGAGCTATATAATAAAACGTACTTAATTTGATCTTAATAAAACAGCATAAATAACATTATTTTGTTAAATGTTTATACAATTTTTCATGGTATATTTCTGAAATTATTTATTTCCCTTTTGATAGAATGACGCAGCAGTTAACCACAACAGAGACCTCAAAAACAAGATCTTCTTAGCATATTATGATACTAATTAATCAGTTAAGAAATTTATAAATGATTAGCAAAGGACAATGAAATACATATATTATTTGAGACATTTTTAAGGCTGTTTATGGAGCTTTATATCGGTACCGTAATAAATTTTAGTAATACGAGTATCTCTTAACATATCATTTAAATTAGCCGAAATATCGTTAAACTTTCGTTTATCTCTGAGAAATTATGTTACCTACTTACCCTGTTCGCTTAACGGTATATTGCGATTTGCGATTTACGAATCATTGATTACGGTAATCATTTCAATAAAGGTAAAAATGTTTTATGACAGCACCGTTAAGAATAACCGTTGCAATAAAAAAGTTGAATCATTTATTAAGGTGGTAAATATTAGCACCTAAATTTACTAATAAACGATACTGGATTATGCACTACTCATGCAATATCATTCGAAATCACGAAATTCGGTTAAATATGAGACAAAAAACCATAGAGCTTATCTCTTTACGTTAAAGATATTTTTTTAAAGAAACGAAACAGTACATTTGTAGAGCTTTTTTAAAGTTCAGAAACAAGCTTTGGAACATTAACAGCAAAAAAGTAAAATATTGAGCAAAAATATTCCGTTAAAGAAATATAACACGTTTTATTTTGTTATCTTTTCATAATAAATGCGGATCGATTCACGTAACGTTTGCATAAGATTCATCGAAGTACCCAGTTACTGACACCACAATACTGGCACAATACGTTTCTTGAATATGAAACATCAAATAAACCAGTGAATTATTGCTGTTATATTTTCCAATAAGTACATAGTGCGTTGAAATTTGCTCAGAAGCTTAAATATATTGTTAACAGAATTATATTACTTACTTGAGATTATTGGGATGTTAAAAATATAATTTCAATCTGTATATGAGTAACACTGACATTTTAATTTTTCACTAACATAGTAACAAACAACCATCTCTATAAATGTAATATTTATTGTGTGTATGTAATTTCATAGTTAAAATTATTGAATTCACTGATTTTGTTTTGCAATTTTATTCTTACATATCAACAGGTTAAATGGATCAGACCATAACGTTAGTTATTGTTTCGTAATGTTTTTCTTCAATAGAATTTGGAATGAAAATAACTCCATATACACTCTGCGTTTCTTTTTTGAATACTTGGTCTAAATAAAACTCAGTAATAAATTTAAAAACGCGTTAAATATTTATTTTTATGTACCTATCTACATATTTCTGGAAAAAACAACTACTTACTACAATATTTGTATTCAATACCTACATGAGGAAAATCACAACAAATTTATTTCTTTCAAAGACTTATGGTTATTAATGAATTCTCTAAAAATACGATTTTCTATCAATTGTTTCTTTTAAATGTTCAGCTGAGTACAATATATCGTAATATCTGTGTTAATTCGTCACAGCTGTAAATTAGAAAGCGTACGGGAAAATCAGCACTAGCAGTATTGTTTCTGTTTACCTTTTTATATTACATAGTACTACAAACAATTTGATTGAATAAAAACTTTTAAAATCTCTTACTTACAAATAATAATAAAATAAATTATACAGATTTGTGTATTCTTGTCTTAAAATTTGTACTACATTTTTTATAGTACCTAAGTTTATATCAACAACTATATACAAATCGGGAGATTATTAATAAAATATTTTTTATATTATTAAAGTATTAATGGTTTAGTTTGGTGGAAGATATACATTATAATAACATTTTCTAAATTATGGTAAGTTTAGTTGCTGGCTATCTGAAAATTTAACTGGAATAATTTAAATATAGTACTAATAACTAGCATTAAAGTGGAAATTAAAATATCCACTTTAATTCCATATACTTGTTCATACAGATAACCGTACGTATTCTTCAACAGTATAAGTGTTTCCAAGTAACTCACCTTGCACTGTTACCAATTCAATAATCCCTGTATCCTGTTGAAGTCTTCTTAGTCGTAAAATAAATTAATTAGTATCACGTCTGAATGCACTGTTATTTGTTTTTGAATGCGATTATTTTTTTTAAAATAAAACAACGTTTTACTGCATCGAAGCACTGAGGCTGACTGAATGAGGACCGGCTCGGCGCGATCTTCTTTTATGTTTGTGGGGTAAACTGGTATGAGGTTGCCACAAGCAAAGCATCCAGTGTCAACACGAAATATTTACAGTTGTAAAATCCAATTACTACGCCTCTGACTTTGTTTGTAAAACACACTTCCATAATGAGTCTATAAGAATATTTGTAGAAATATTCGGACTTTTGAACGAGTCCATTGCAAAGTTACATTTTTATATTTAACTTTACTCCTCCTTGATATTAAAAAAAATAAATACGTGCTTTGCCTAATTCGAATCCAAATGTAACTTTTTAATGGTGTAAATTGCTATTTTAATTGATGTTCATTTCATAATTGATATAAATCTATTTTTCTTATGCGACAAGAAGACAAACGAGCATATTTATAAGCAATTTCTGTCACCCATGGACAGTTCCAAGATCAGCAAATCTAGAAGAAGGGTCGCCAACCTTAAGGCCTTCTTTTATTTTTATTTCGAGTATTCAGAAGTATTTATATGATTATTTTTATCAAAGATAAATAAATAATACATTCGACAGCAATCTTATTTATTTTATATTTCATGGGAACTTTTTTCAGACTTGTACTTAATGCCAAAATTTTCCTTAATTTTTTGGATAAAACTTTGTATGAATGTATATTTGCAGAGTCAATAAATGATAATTCGAATTGTATATTGGCAAAAATACATCTGAATATGGATATCAAAAAGACTTACCTACTGACAAATATCTTGTTTCTTGTTACAATCACTGAAGAAGCTTTTGAAACCTATTAAAAAATAAAGTCAATTTTACATTTAACATTAAACAAATTTGAAGTAATCAAACAAACATGTAGACATTTTATTAGTAATGTCTTTGGAGATATGTTGTAAAAATAAACAAAATACGTTGTAATTATTATGATAAAAAAGTAAATACATAACAAATACCTGACCCAAAATCAGGATAAATATTAGTTTCGGCTACATTGAAAGCTTTAATAAAAATATTTCCCTTATCTTTCTTGTTTTCCTTCCATGAAGGTAATATACATACTCGAAAACCTTAGAGAAATCCTTATATGGAAAAGAGCGGCAAAATAAAATCCAATATATATTTAAATATTTACCACGTTATTGAAACGACATCGATCCAGGACTCGGATATAAAAATAGATAATATTTTAAAACGAAGATACTCTTGGAATAGTAATCACCTTTATATACATAACGTTTAAAAGACAGATTAAACCACATATAAAAAGTCATAACACTGAACAAAATAGTAGTGTAACCAGTTTTGTATTTTTAGAGCATTCTTACTGTACCCACTAATGCCGATCTTTTTGATATACTTACCTATTTTAATGATCATTAACGAGTTATTGACTAGACTACGATTAGACACTCGGTACATTTCACCAATTTTATGTAATTAGCTGACCCGCGTCTGTGTCACATAAGATAATAATGTTCAAATTTCATGAATTATTCTTACAAAGGTTGTAGCAAGCCATCCTTAAAAGATAAAAGATATGCTACGGCGAAGTTGTTTAATAGCTTTTTGGAGAAGAAACTCTTTTCATTGTATATTATATCTTTTTAGTACATTTTCGTAACATTAACCGTTTATGTAGTTAACGTAAGATCTAAACAGAATACATTTTTCCCGTTTTGCAACATATCTAATTAATGCTCCGGTAATTTTTGTATAACCTACAGTTGTGATTATCTATACCTGAAAGATTTTAACTCAAGCGAGTAGCATCTGCAATTAACATATTCAACGAAACAAACTCTTTATGTTTATTGTAATATTTGTTAGCATAAAGTATATATTATATTCGTATATATAAAGTATATTTAAGTTATTTGTACCTAATCAGTTAACATTTTAGAAGACGTGTGTTGTCTTTTTATTGAAATTTACTTTTAAGCATACATCAAAAAATCATCGTGGAAATAAAACGAATAATATGTGATTTGTATAGCTACTTTGTACTAATATACTTTCTTCTAACAAGAAGAAAACATATTCGGACGCTTCAATAGATAATTAGTATGATGTACTTCAGTGAATGATATTTTGCCTGTAGCGTTTTCACTGATTTCTTTGATTAATACAACAATAGTAACGAGAATAATGGACTTTCTATAAGTGAACGTCAATGATCTAGTTTTAGAGGTTAGTAAATGAATCCAGGCTATAAGAAATTATGACACCGCAATAATTTCAATATAATAAATGTATTAATAATTATTTATAGGCAAGATATAAAATTTATGGGAATAACAACATTGACGAATTGGAATTTCCTAAGTATTTACTGATAGTAATGCACTAACACTAACACTTAGTCAGTCAAGGCTGGATTTTTATGATTCTGAAGTCATATATGATCAGCTATAAGGGTAAGTAAGAAATTAACTCGATTTAATTGCAACTGGCTTGTCCATGTAGACTTTCGTCTTGGACTTCGGTTTTCCCGCTATTCTTCTTACGTTAAAGAGTGCCAATGGAAATCCATATTAATTTTACGATAAGATCAACTGGTTTTACCACATGTTCTATGTAGTCCATTATAGAAAAATGCAAGACACTCGGCTATGGATTTGTTGCCGTGGCAAGTATCTTACGCATTGCTAGCCGGCATTAGCATAGTATATATTTGTAATTATTATTGGTATGTTCTATTTTTACGGACTTGTTTGTCTAAAACACCTTTCGCTAACATCAATGTAGAAATATTTAAATCTTCCATTAACCGCGGTTTTCCAAAGAGATATTATTTAAGATTTTTAAAGTGGTAAACATCTAATTAAAGTAATAAGCAAAAGGAAATACTTTTTCTAATTGTCTCTAAAAGTAAATACACAGATAAAAGAATCGTTAGCTTAGATGTTTAAAGAAATACAAGTAATAATTGTTCTGTTTCTGTAAACATGCTTCTTATCTGTAGAAAATGCAGCGTAATTTTGTCATATAACGAGTACGTTCTAAAGGAGGAAACAAAATGCTGTTATAACACTTTATTATTTAAATAGGGACATTACGAATCCTAAATATGGAACTGATCTTCTGACGCTGATCGTGATTAATAATACTTTTTAATTGAAACAGTTAACCAAAGATGATATTGTCTTTTCCTTAAACTGGTTGAGGGAATGGTGTGTTTAATTTTATAAGGAAAAAATAACAGCCCCTCAAGAAGACGCAAATATCCTGCAATAAACTACAGAAACCTTGTAAAACCCTTCAGAACCAAATTTTTTAGTAAACTTTACTTACAAACTTGAAGTTGTATTAAAATATAACGCCTGCGTAAAAAGAACTATTTAAAAATTTTGTAAGCGTGCTTAATATTTTTTTAAGTAGGCGCTATGATAGACGCGATAAGTAAATACTATTTTTTTATTAAATGGAATCGGTGTATTATATTTTTTCATATTTCACAAGTGTAATACAATATAAGCACATTTTTGTATTTTCATTTCAACTACTAGAACTAATCTAAAAAATTTGGCATGGCAGCTTAAATATTTCAATAATTCATTAAATTTTTTGTCTTCATTAATAGATATTAAGTGAATCTTATATGAGCAAGTTTTAGTACAAAAGTATATGATAGACTTTTAGTGATAAAAGAGTTTTATGAATCATAATGGCAATATAAAGCAGTAATTTCCAAATTCCGAGTGACTAATCAGAAATAAATACTTAATAACTAAACAAATAAAAAACATATCAATAACCAAAGTAACCTTTATTATGCTTTCTTGATTAATATAATTATATGTCTAACGGTGTATAATAAAATTATTATGCACGTACAACTAAGGTATTTACCCTTATAAAGATATTATGCTGTAAATTAAAGTCGTAAAAATACATAAGGCACAATAATTAGCAATATAAATTGTACTCAATTTTTGGAATGTTTGGCTTTTAATATTCAAACATTACAAGAATCTCTATACATTTAATAATAGTATGGTTTCACCCAGACAAACCATGATGGAATATAAAAAAAAATAATAAATACTGCAAAATTCATTAAAAACAATACAATTCTTCAAACACTGTTCTTCTATTTCGGCAACTTTCCAACTTCAAACAAGTAAGTGGCAAATAGTTTTATCTGAAAAATAAATTAAATATAATAATATTGTTGGATAATGATATTGCAAAAAAATATGCAGTAGTTATTAGTTTTAATTTATCTACGGACCTTAATGGTCAACCACTTAAATTTAAGACCAAATGGACCTTTTTCAAAAAACTTATAAAATAAAGTAAGGATAAATTTGGTTCAATTTGTAGTACTTACGCCCTCTATATAATTGCGAACGTTCAACTTTTCGTTCTGTGAGTGCGCCATGTCGTCTCCCGCGCCCATGGGCAACAATAATACGTTTTTGCCACTAGCTTCCTGCAGGGTAATTGTTACGGGGATGGAACCTCCTTCACGAGACATGTCTGGGTCAGTCTGAAGACCATAAATATATAAGTCTACATATGTATTAATATTAAATTATAATTTCATATCATAAAAATCTTATAATTTTCTTTTTAGTTTATAGATGTTGATCAAATATGTTAAGTGAAAATGTTTTTGTGTAAATAAATGTGTATAATTTTTTAAATGTAATTTTCTCTGGGGTGGCGAAAACGAATATAATTTCTTATAATATTCATGATACAATTTCAATATTTGTTAATAACTATAATTTTTGAGATGGGCGTATGCCAAATCCTTAACTAAAATGAATAGCGAAAGATTCTCAAATGAAACACAAGCTCGATTTAGGTGAAAACTAGTAATTGGAGTTTTGGAAAAATCAATATTCCTAACCAGGGATCGAACCCGTTGATTTTGAAGTGCGGAAAACATTTAGGAAAGTAATTATATAAAAACGTTATTGAAGCATTCATTATTTGAATTTTTAATAGAGGCACGGATGAGATGCAATTCATGTCATTGCTTGCCATATAACCTATTTTTAACACAGCAGTTGGTTACAGCTTACGAATAGAAACTGGTTGTAGGATTACCTGATAAATAAGTTTAGTTGCCCGCGCCGCTGCCTGGTAGTGAGGATGATCTGGGTTTTCAGTCCAAGCACGCCCACTTTGCGCCCAGATGCGCAACTTGTTGGGCGATCCGCGTTCAGCCCACTGCCAATTTTACAATTTGTAATTAACTTAAAATTTATTTATCGCATAAAACGTTGAGGTACAACTTATGATCACGATAGTCATCATGTTTAAATTTGTTATAAAATTTCTTGTAAAGGATTAAACACACTATTTATTATACAATTTTGCAATTACACGTTTTATTGGGAAACTAGCTTGTGTCAGTGGCTTCCAGGTATCTATCATATTTTTTGGTATAAATTCATTGTATGTATAGATTAAAAAAATAATTTTATTCTGAGTTAGCAGACGATATGGTCCCGGGCCACGTGGGTATTTATTTTTAATACATCGTGTTATATTATAAAAGATTGGGATTTTGAATATAAGACTGAATCTTAAATACGCATAAAACTATAAATTTTGAGTTAACACTGACACAAAACCATAGCTAAGAACCGTCTCGACTATAGCAGCTCTTAAGTAAAAAACGGTATGACAATCGGTTTATTCGTTTAAAAACGATCCCACAAACGGACATACAGAACGACACGGCGCACTAATAACAACCCTCTTTTTTCGTCAGGAGTTAAACATCAGATTGTGTCTGAGAAAGATGACTTTACGTGCGTCATTACAAAAATTAAAACAAAGAAATAGATAAAATGTTAGAATTCTTTAATAGCGAAAACAGTATCAAGATCTTGATTTAAAAGCAACGATTATTTCTACGTGATAATTGTCTAATTACAGTTATATTTAAGACAGTGCTCTATAACACGTAGTGATAATAAGTACAAAAAATATTATCGTCAGTCTAATCAAAATTCTTATCAGATAAACCCAGTGGCAACAAATTATTTAAACATCAAATATTTTTCTTCTAGTGATTAAAATAGATATTACGAATACTTGACGGGACTGTAAGTCTAACTGTCGTTATATTGTCGTTATATCACCCCTGGGTTGAAAACGATTGGTCGCAGAGTCCATTTCTACCTTATAATTTATATAAGCATGTTATGTTGCGTGCAGTAAACTTTGAAGTATAAAATCGATGGAAAGAACTTCTGAGAATATATTTAATTCCAATTTTTCTATATAATATGGGGGGTAAACTAGCATCAATTGCAACTAATGACAAGTGACTAGTAACCTCCGCCGCCTATGGACATCAATAAGACAAACAATAATGAAACTACAACCCTAGCAAACATACATATATGCCATGCTATAATGTGTGCAAATTATGATGAGTTTATTTAATTCCTTAGAATTACAGTTTAACTAGCCATTGTTTAATTTCTTCAATAGTAATTTTCTTCGTTTTTTCGCTCTTTTAATTCACCACTTTGCTCGTTATTTCAATAAATTAATAAAAATGCATTTAACAGACATTGTGTACTTATAAAGAGTATCATTATCAATTCCATTTATGGTAAAAACGTGATAAAAGAAACAAGGTTAGAATTAATTGTCTTTTGTCATATATTTCCATATATCTGTTTATAAAGAGCAATGTTTTTATATTATTTTACTGAATTCAATCCACACAGTGGGTTGGCAATACAAAGACATGCCCTAAATCTTTACTATTACACACATTGCGCGACTTGGGTCCAGACAACCGACCAAAAAAGGACCTTGCACAACGTTATTATATATTACTAGCTTATGCCAGCGGCATCGCTCACGTTCATTTCATTTTTACATTTTAGGTTACATTATTGGATTTTTAGTAAGGCCCCTATTTTAAAAAAAAATATTATATTGCTTATAGCCTTCCTCGATAAATGTACTATCAAGCCCTGAAATAATTTTTCAATTTACTCTAGTCCAGCGGTTCCTGAGATTAGCGTGTACACAAACAACAAACTCTAGCTTTATAATATTAGTATAGACATACATTATATCTATATATACGCTAGCGTACTCGGCAATCATTGTCCCGTACACACATCTTTAATTCGAAAATTTCAAACATTTAAAAATAACTGAAACGATTTGGACCGTTCTGATGAAAATTGTTATTAAGATATCGAATATTACTGAATATTTGATAGTGCAATGGTAGCGCGGTCTACCGGATCCGATGTAAAACATTCCCAAATCAACAACTATTCACAAATAAAAGATTTATTAAAAAAATAATTTTTCAGTGGACCAAATTGTGAATGTAAACCATACTCGAATCCATTTTAACATAAAACAAAAAAAAATCATTCAAATCGGTCCATTCGTTTAGGAGTTCACTATCAACACACGTACAGAAGTATATATATAAAGACAGGTAGAAATGGCGTGTCTGTTTATAATATTAATATAACAGTTTATGTCTAAAGGGCACTTATAATATAAATATTTTATTGCCATACCTCTCTATCTGTACGTTTATGCCGGTTAATTTCTGAGAGAGTTTGACCAATTTTGACGCGATAGGGAAAGCTAATATTATAAAGCTTAACTAAGTTTTATTAGATAAAATTATTGTTAAACAAGAACATTAAAACACATGAGGCTTGATTTACTGGCAAGTGTATTTGTGATACTATTTTTCACAGATTAGTTTACTTTTTGTTTATTTTTCGAATTATGATTTAAACCCTTTAAACCGCGGGGTACAACTGGCTTCATCTTAAAACCGTGGAGGCAATTATATTGTTCTATCCCTAAGGACCATTCTAGAAATCCTAGTGCATCCTGACGCGTCTATCAAAAATAGACTTAAAAAGATAATTAATAAAATGTTTTCCTAGAAAGTAAGATAAATACAAATTAACAATAAAACACAAAGCGAACCTTTTTGTGAATATAGTCGAACACCAGTTTTTCGATTTCTGCCGGTTCTTGATTAGGCACCAGACGGATAGAGAATTTTCCAATGACCTTTCCGGGGATAACTGTCTTCGCACCGGGCTGGAAAGCAGCACCTGTATATTCGTTTGTTTATTATGCTTTTACGGTTAAAGCGCTGAATCGATTGTGATAAATTTTGCTGCGGAGATGGTTATATGATTATTGTTTTCTTGGCCGTCAATAGACATATTACTTAAAGATTTCTCGCGGCAATTTTTATGTGTCCTCAATTGGTTACAATTGTCCCGTAATAAGACGATGGATCACACGGTACAGAGATCAAAATGTCAAATTAAAACATTGTAACGCCTCCTATGTAGTACCTAACATTTATACATATAATAAACCAGTATAAACTGAGTGTCTTTATATTTAATGAATTTATTCTATATTTAGCAAAATTTTGTTTCTATTTTTTTGTGAGTCTATATATATATATATGTATATATATATATATATATATATATATATAATAACAAACTTCTATTGTTAATCAAAATATTCTTTATTTTAATGATTCTTCCTTCTGTTGTAGAAAATTGATAAATAACCATTATTTTAAAATTATACCTTCGTAAATATT
>JAOSYY010000005.1:1804980-1822185 GCA_025727935.1 Hebomoia glaucippe
TCAATCTTCGATTAATATTGTAATTTGAACGAGTAATCAAGTACATACAAAGCTATTCTACGTTAGTTGCCTATTATATCTGATCTAACAACATGAGTGACCATCCTGATAGCGGGGCGCCTCCTCTAACCTCGTTATATATATTTTTAATCAAGATCGATGTATTTCCGTCTCATCGTCAAAGGTGTCATTAGTACTCAATATACTGGATTATTAGCGTTCTCCTAATAATCCAGTATATTGTAGTGCGTTTGAACTTACAGTATTGGAATGAATTTATAATCCAATTTCACATATAAAGCCTGTCATATACCTAAGGCTAATAGGCAGCGCTTCTTTTACTTTTAACTCGTAAAGAATCCACTTCTGGGCAGCCTTCGTGAGCCTTCACCACTTCCGCTTTCTGCACATTTCATGGGGGGAGGGCGTGGGCCGTGTGCAAGCACTAGATAGAATGGAACTTTTACCAAAACTAAGTATAAGTTGGGTGCAAAGGTGATTAACATTTTTACATTGCTAGCCTGTAACCCTTTAATATATTAAAATATTATTGATTTCTTGTTCAGAACTTCCTAGAATAATCCTAAAATCCATCCTCCATCTCCAGCTGCCACGATAATCTGTTTATATACGTCTAGAGGGCAACTTCATAATATCCCCCTCGTAGAAGCCCCCCTTCTTATTTGTGAAGAACTCGGACAACCACTTTTCACCAGCCTCATTTGAGTTCAGCTTTACATCAACAAGGGCGTTTACCATTGACAGCAACAAGTGGTAATCACTTGGCAATATGTCCGGCCTATATGGTGAATGCGATAAATCCGAGCTTCCGTAGCTTCTGACGAGTCATCAACGAATTGTGTGGTCTGGCGTTGTTCTGATGGAACATTACACTCTTCTCGTTGGCCAATTCTTGTCGCTTCTGGTCGACCGATTCCTTCAATCGGTCCAGTTGTTCGAAGTATATGGTAGAATTCAGCGCCTGGCCATATGGCAGCTCATAGTGGATGATTCCCTTACCATCCCACCAAAAACACAGCAAAACTTTTAAAATGGTTTGGTGATTAACTCCCATCTCCTGGGCTATGTCACGAGATGTCACATGGCGGTGTTTTCTATGATTTGATCGGTATTCGTCGTCACAGGTCTCCCACCGACTGGCTTATCCATGGTGTCGTTTTCACCGGCTCTGAGTCGTCGAAACCATTCCTCCGCGGTTCAAAGTCATAGAATACCATCCCTCAAAAGACTATTAATTTCACGGATCGTTTCTCTAGCGGATTTGCCTTTATCGAAGGAAAAATTTAAAATAGCGCAAATTTCGGCATTAGTAAACTCCATGTTTAGACGTCTATAACTGTTGAACGCAATAACTAAACTAATAATTCATAGCGCCGTTTGTAGATTATGTCAAGACCTTTCAAATGATGTATAATATTGCCAGATAAAAGCTCTGTAGTGCTTTGTACATAGCCATGAAATTCAAAAGACAAAAAGGCGGAAGGGATATATTTGACAA
Source organism: Hebomoia glaucippe (assembly GCA_025727935.1). Lineage (NCBI taxonomy): Eukaryota > Metazoa > Arthropoda > Insecta > Lepidoptera > Pieridae > Hebomoia > Hebomoia glaucippe. Next base: position 1,806,500 of record JAOSYY010000005.1, read on the forward strand.
CCTTAACTACGACAGCCGTATTGAGGTGCCACAAGGGCGGTATTGGTGATTACACATGCCACATCATATGAGAAGATTTGGTGTGTGCTCAAACCTGAGTACCATAAATGATTACGCCTCTTAATTTATTGGCCCAGATAGGGCAGCTTTAGAGAGCCTCAGCTCGAACAACTTCTACTCAATGACTTTGACACTCTGCACTAGGTCCATCAAGATTTGGCTTATGTCAGTATAAGATTATAACTGTTGCAATTAGCTTTAAAACTTGAGCTTAGAAGTGGGCACTGAATGTCCATATTGGGTCTACTAGTCCAAGATACAAATCTTTATTTGTGTTACATTTAGTACAATATCGGATCCCGCGACGGAGGCCCTTCCTTACTCCATAAAAGCATATTACTTCGGATGTGTGCAGTACTTACGTTAAGCTTTGATTTTCGAAACCATTTCGTTTTCTCCAACTATAGCACGAAGGTGTGTTCTTTAAAATCTCATTCGCGACGAGACTGTCATACATTACATATTAGTCTAACATCGCAAGTCAAATCTTGCTGCAGCATCCAATCGTAGATGATGTTGTAGCCGATGGCAGATAACTATGGAATATCGCATTGACCACAACAAGAGTAAGGAATTCGTCAATATTCTAAGTAAGTACTACGTGATTAGCTTCAGCAAAGAGGTTGGTAGTAGTTATAGTCAGTATGTACATCATGAGTGGGCTTATATTTGGTATATAAGCTAACAAGTGTTGCACTTTCAAAGGAATGTGTTGTTGACGTTCGCAATATTCAAAGACACTATCAGATCTATGCTCATCCTGCTATCTGCTCATCTAGTTAATATCGCGCACTAAAGCAACGGCATCTATTTTCGAGAAGTTCTTTCGAAATTTATATTGCGTAGCCGTTGATAAGTGCTGATGAACACGTCCGGCAATAATATGCTGGAAGACCTTTACAGACTCGTCCAAAAGCACTATATGTTGAAAGCGATTCTGCTGGCTACCAACTCTTTCATAAGGAAATCTCTCTTCTGAAGAAAGTTTCTAAGCAGTTCTTGAAATAGAACTTTTGAGCAGTGTTTCAGCATAATAGACCATAATAGATGCTCATACTTTCCAATTTCCATCGGTGTGAGCTGGGAAAATAGTTGATACTGATGAGGATAGCAGAGCTGAATCCATATTGATAAATAATCAGTAGCGGAGCCTTAGGTTAAAACTTGCCCGTAATAATCTGATGCGGCCATCACCTAATCCTATATCCTATCCTAATAAGCTTTTTGAATAGCTCAACCCAAGCCCAAGCCCATTTTCTTTCTGGTGCACAGTTTTTTATAGAGGCGCAAACTATTATGGACCCCTCCACCAGCACCTTCATATGGGGTAAGCATAGGAGGACTTGATTGTTGGAGTAGTGAGACCCAATCGTCCCAATTTCAAAGTGTCAGCAAGTCACTTCTTCGCACTTTACGACTTGGCCACGTTTGCTTATTATACCGAGAGTCTGCAAAGGGGTGCTGCTGATACTTCCCAATATAAGTTATTTTTCTTTGTCGTACTAAGTATGAGCCTTTCGCTCATTTCTCAAGCGTTATTCATCCAAGAGGAATTTCCAGTTACTGCTTACTGCATATTGCATGGAATATGGTAGTTATAGGCAATGCGCCATCTCCCTAAACATTATTTTGTTGACATTAGGGAGAATCATTGGCATAGCACGTATCCACGGCGGCGCCGCCCATATCTTCAAAGTCACAGTTCATAATTGTAGTTCCTTTTTGGTTTCGTAATAATCGGGTTTAAACACCCAGCTGGGTACCTACATCTTGTCAGGTACTCAGAACTTGGGATTCAGGTCAGAATCTCCTATGGAATATATATATATCCAAGAAATACATCATGCTAAAAACAAAAGTCGGTTCCACAGCAACAACAAACAACATGGTTCAGGTAGATAATTCTTCTTATGATGTCTTTCCAACTACTGGAGGTTGGGTGTCAGTATTTTGAAGGTATGCCTGACCTTTGCCAGAGAAATAACTCGGTTACAGTGACTACATCCATCCATCTCTTAATATATCGAAGCCATGACTTTATTCTACAGATTTGTATCTATCGTGTCTTAATACATACCTAGGTAAACTACATTTTCTTTTAGATTGTTAGAGTACATTTTTGACGTACTCGTTTGAGAACCTTCGCATCTTATGAGTCCAGTATATGAATAGTATTCGCCTTTATGCCCATATGTCAAAAGTATCTGTGGGTTTCAATAGATCTTCCCTTATGTTCCACGTCTCATATTCATACAGCAGTACTGGCCAAGTGTTATACTGAATAAGACGAATAAGTAAAGAAATGTTCAAGTTACAGTTGCATAGAAATCATAATTTTTAGATTTAGTACCATTAATCTTCAGATCATCCAATTCTCTTTAACTGTTCACTCCGTTAACAAAATTTTATTTTGTAAATGTTTTTCGGGGGAAGTAGTAAAGACTGTGTGGTCTGCCTATATGCTATTGTTAATTATTTGACCGTTAACTGTTAAGATATTTAACTGCTTACGTTACGATTGCTTTTAAGTAAAAATTGAAAAATATAGGTTATAAAATGCATCTTTATATTACTCCCCTTGGTAAATCAACATCATCAGTCTAGTCTCTGCCTACGTAGACATTGGCCTTTTGATTCCAATTTTGTGATTTCCTGATAACCCTTCCATCCCATCCTATGTCTGTGCTGTAAAATGTGCCTCTGTTGTACCAATACCAGAATGGAATAAAAATTGACTGTCACTCAACTGATCGTCACACCTTGTTTCAATGCGTTCATGTGTTACATAATAAATATGAAAAGCTTAAGTATTTCGCTCATGAGGCAATAAAAGACCAAAATGTTCAATGATTTACGGGGAAAACATACAAAAATATATAAACAGTCCCATACAGATATAGCTTTTAAGACTGCATGGGACGTGACCACTATAGTTTGTAAAACATTATTAAAAGACGCAACAACAACAGCAAACAACATTAAAAGACGCAAAGTAGAAAATAACTCGGGGACGTGCTCATAGACGATAGTTATACGTTGCTGCACTTAATGACGATGGGAATTCCAGTTTATCGCAAAAGTCTCGTGGTTGAGGAATATCAAGGTTTTATCCGTTTATCTTTTGATAGAAAGAACTACAATAAGCTAACGGTCGACCTTTAGAAATGAAGAGGTACTCTTATTTAGAGCAAAACGAGGCAGAAGTCCGTGACACATGGATGACAAATCGTTTTCCAACTTTCCTGTTCCGGCAGTAACTGTTCATCAGAATTGAGCCAATCGTTTATTAATTCAAAGAGTGCATTCATTTATAAGCGGTGCCTCGCAATTTGACTTGCTTTGATTTTATGTATGTGATGATGGTGTTTGTAGGGATACACATTCCGGTCTCAACTCTGTGAAATGTTTATTATAGTTTTTTATGAAAACACTTGGCACGGCTGCGGCCGTTGACACATGTTAGACTAAACAACTTTGTCAGTCGCAAATACACCGTTCACGTGTTAACTCGTCTTTCATTCTTTAGTAATTTCATCACACAATTTCGTCAGTTAGCTTCTTATTTAATTAGGTATTTACATTACATAAAGTGTTGATACTGAACATGAAAATAGTGATATTGATAAAATAAAAACATTTTGTCACGATGACAACTTGCAGGAACATTCTAGACCATGTGGACAAGGACAATGGTGTGTGAAAGAGAAGGAATATAGGTAACATTCCCGAAGTTCTCAGCGAGTAGCGAAGACATAGAATGTTCAAACTGTGTCCGGCATGGCTAGAAAATATTACTAGAAACTTCCGCGGCCTATGTAAGCGGAGCGGTTGGCTGTCAGGAGGCAGTTGAGTTGAGGCAATTGAGTTACGAGTGCGACACCAAATGGATGAACAGAGATAATAGTGCGGATATTATTTTAATTTTGTGAGTTCAAGTAATTGAATACGTTATTGTTTTAAGTATGTTTTCTTTTGTATTCAAATAAATTCTTAACAAGTTAAGGCATTTGTTATCCTTGAACCCCCATAGCTCGTAGCAATACGTTAGTTCTATTACATGTCCCTATAAAAAACCGTGTTAAAATTAGTCCAGCCATTTCGATGATAAACCATACCGAACAGACGAAAAAACGAGAATAACAAAAAAACTAGATTAGTTTTTCGTCTGAAGCACATTTTCCTCACTAATGATTCTAATAGTAATTTCAAATGAAGTAATATCTTGATTAAATATGCAAATATTTTAAAAACGAAATTTTTTCATCACTAGATGGCGCTTACTAACAAAATCATTGGAAAAGTTTCGCTATCTCATGGAAGATAGCAGTTTAATCAAAATTTTAATGTCAAACTGTTATACACAATTCGATATCCATTTTTCTTGATATTTTGTAGTGACTAGTGACTGTACCTATCTGTTATTTGCTGGTAATTTTATTATTAAACTTGAGATGTAAGGGTAATTTTAAGTATTAAAACTTTTAGCCTGATCAATTGTAAACATTTAAAACTATATAAAGTAGTAAAAAAAGGAATTCGGTAACAATTTTTTTGGCATAGGAATTGTATAGGTCCATTTTAGTAACATATATTTTGCATATTTTCTCTAAATGTGGTGTATAACAATGTAATTTTTTAGTAATAAATATAGTTAATTTCTAAATATTGGTTTCTATTTCAGGAGTATGGTGAAAAGATGGATAAAATAGAAGTGGATCCGAAACTTTTTATAACCTGTAGATTATGTTTGGAAGAGATGGGCCAATATCAAATTGTTCCTAACGTTCAGAAACAAATTAAATATTGCTTTGATATTGACGTGAGTATATGAATTATTTTTAATATTTTCATATAAAACTTTGGGAGGGAGGTCATGAACATCTAATCAAAAAGGATGTCTTGTACAAAGTTTTGAAATATTGAGAAGCATCACCAGCTATGAGTTTATGTTGATGAATTTCACCCAGTGGTATGACCATACCAAGGCATTAAATTTATCTTTTTTAATAATCAGATATATAAATTGAATAATTGTAATGAAAACAAGAATATGTCTCCTTTATAAATATTTTTAGTACTAGTAAAAATATTACAGGATAAATAGAGAAGTTGTAGCGAATGCAGTAAACAAAAATGTTATATGAATGTATACTACTCTTTGTATCCAGGCAGGAAACACATTAACGCAGCTATGTTTTTGTAGTATGTCAAAAATTATTTTTGTTGTACCAATGTTTGATGTTTATGTTGCTAATATAATATTCTTCTTGTATTTCAGTTTGTATATATATTATTTGGTTTTTGTGATTTTGTTTGCATTAACTTAAACTTAAGGTACATTTTCAAAATAAATAATATCCAGTTAAGGAATTGTATCAAATTTCATCGAAATCCTTTTATCCATTTTGCCTAATAGGCATACAATCATCTACATTAATATGATAATAGATGTAAAATGGTGGTGATAGTCTAATGTGCTTGTTAATAAACTCTTGTGCTTATCACATGTAAAGCCAGATCTTTTGTCTTGTCTGATAATTCTCTTTAAACCACTAAGATCTATTTGTTATGAAGATGCAACTGAACTGGTTCTAATATAATTGTTTATTTCATAGTAATACTGTATTTTAAGACAATAAATTATTGCAGGTGGACTCATTTGACGGCTTGCCACAGTTGATTTGTAAAAAGTGTGAGACAATTTTAACTCAATTTGATGAGATAAAAAAACGTTTTCAAGAAAAGCAAAACAATCTCAAATCAAATCTTAGAAGTAAAAATGTAAGTGCTTGTAAATTTGTAAAGATATATTTTTTACTAGAATTCATCCTTTCTTGATAGGGATAATGTTTATATTCCATAAAAGCATGTTATCTATACATATGTTTGGCCTTTTTTGAGCATTATACTGATGAAAGGAACATTAATTTTTCGTAGTAATTGCCAATGTAAATGAATTTTTGTAGTACTTCCAGTAATTTAGGTAATTTTACCAGAAAAATAATAGGGTTTTTGCAAAAACATTAAAATTACATCGGTCCTTTTGCAGGACATGGGCAATACATACATTTAAATTTGGTGTAATTGATTGAAATCATGTATTCTAGGTTGTTGCTCCATCTTTACCAGAACAAGATATTGTATCATCTACACAACCCTGTATGTATGAAGTGGATGTTAATAAAAAGAAATTGTTTTCTTTAACATTGAAAAAGAAATCTGTTTCTCCAGATTGTCAGCCAACTGTTTCCTCAGAAATTCCTATACAAGAAAATAATACATTTATTACAACAAATACCCACATAGTCACAGATTCAGAAAGAGAATGGCGTAAAAACTACGACAAATACTTCAGTTGCAAATTTTGTTCAAATAAGTATAAAAATAGAAAAAGTGTAATGGCACATATGGAGAAACATAGTGATATTTTAAAAAAATATGGTACTTTGCTTAAGGAGTGTAAAATTTCCCTACAGAAAATAGATGAAAAACCAAATATTACTGGAATGACAGAAATGGTTGTTATAGAAGAAGGAACAATTCTACACAATAAACTCCAATACAACATATGTTATAAACGTAAGAAAAAGTCTAATTTTTTTAATGTAGAAAGAGCATCCGAATCATCAGATGATGAAGTTTTTAATAATAAGAAACGAAGAAGATTACGGGTACTCTCAAACAGTTCAAAAGAATCTGTAGTAATAGGACCTTCCAACACAGGACGTGAGACTCCTAAGCTTTGTTCAAGTAAAAGTAAGTTTGACGAGAATGTTCTAGAATGCGTAGATATTGATTCTTCAGAATCTGGCTCAGAAAAATCCACTGTGAAGAAACCAATGTACGGTGTTTCTGAGAAAACAAGAATTATTTCTCAAATAATCCTATCTTGTTACAATAAATATATTCGCCGAGATGAGCCTTCCGAAAGTCGTGCGAATAACAAAAACTCTCAATTGCAACATAAAATTCTAAGCATTGGTCGGAAAATCATCAATAAAAAAGGCTTTAATTGTACAGGTTTACTGAGATATTTGGAGAATAAAAATCTTGATATTGAATGGATCCCAAAGACGGGGTCGAGCATGGATAATGAAAATGTGCGAATTAGAACTAAGTTACGTGATATTAAAAAAGACGAGACTGCGTCAGGATGGAAAAACTTACTAGACTTGAAGAAAAGTGATGAAAAGGAAACATTTAACGATTTGCTTTTAAGGGTGCTTAATCGGCCGGACGATTTCGTCATTCCTGTAAATAAGCCCACAACAACCGGAGCTCAGGCAGATCTAACCGAATGCTTTATTACTTCCATAGAGCCTGAGACGCATTTAAAAAGACTATTAAATGCGAATCCTGTCGATAACCCTAAAAAGTTACCAAGTAAAGTTATTCAGTCAGACAAATCTGTCACAAAATCAACTCCGTCCAATGGTGTTGAGAATCGCAATCGATCAGTTATCACTGAACTGTCTAAAAACCAAAAAGAAAATAGGGCAGACATAGAGAATACGCCAGTTGAAAGTAATAAAGAAGCAGAAGCTACTCCGGTTTTCGTGCAGAGGATAAAATTGAAACCGGTTTCAGAGCTTATGGCTGAAAAATCTACAAACTTTACTTCAGTGACTACCACAGGTACATGGAACGTGCCTGAGAGTCCTGATGATTACAGACCTTTGCAAAACGCCCCGACCATTGCAAATAGGACTTCCAATGATGGTCGGCTAGATTACGTTATAATGCACACCGTTGAATTACCTAACAACAGAACTTTGTCACCATTCAAATACTTTCAAAGCCTGTTACACATACACAGTCTTGTTTTATTAGACACGAATGTGATGATACCCTCCGATTTTATATGTCTCGTCAAATTTAGGTCAAACTTCCAGCAGGAGTCTAAGGCGATAACTTTCTCCTTGTCATTACATAGCAACAGTCGAGCATTTTATATCAAAGTAACAGATGCTATGTCGACCATAGATGTAATGACACTTCCGCCATCATGGCAGTGGGAAATGCTTAAGTTGTACAGGAATGATATTGTTATTAGCCTGCTAGAGAATGCCAAAAAAATTAGCCAACAAATGTTTTCCGCGGCTAACTGTTTTGTTTCTTTGCTGAAATCTATTGAGGTTAGAAGATATTAAAAAAATAATTAAAAATTTGGCGATCGTTAAGTTATAATTAAATTAATTCAATTTTTATTCTTGATTAAACATCTCGTCTATGTCATCAATTCCTTGACAGTTACTTTGGACGATTTGTTTGCTATTTACCCTCTTTTTTATAAAAGTATATTAATATTTCATAAGCGTAAGCAGTGTTTTACCTCACGAAACCGTAAACCCTGTTTTAAGTTTATGAATAAGATCGTAATAGTTAAGTTTTTTAAAAAAGTTGAGAAATGCGATGAAATATATATATACATACTATACAACTATACATTTCATCTAACGGCACATAAAATTAATAAAAAATAACGCCAGTAATTTCCTGTGACTGGAGGAGTTAATCTATTTACCCACAGGAAAATGTAATAAAGTTAAAAAGAATCTCTAATTTTTTCGTTTCAGAAAAGGTTAGTTATTATACATTTTTATTACAGCTTTTCCGTAAAAATAAACGTTGAATGAAGTTCTGTTACAAAATATTATTTGTAATTAATTCATCAGCAATATTATTAATAATGTCTTCTTGATCTGTTGTATGTGAAGTTACGTCACTTCGATTCACTATTCCTACTTTTGGGATATAACAAAGCTCACTTAGTAGTCTACTTGCTGCTAATTCTTTTATATTACTGGCTATAAAATGTATAGTATGAGATGGGACCTCTAACTTTATCTTATTACCAATATTATTGAGAGTGGGATAACATCTTCGGCTGTTTAAAAAAAAGTAGCGATGCTTCTCCTAACCACTTAATCCAATAAGCAAATATAATTGCCTTATTTAAACGCCTTTCATTACAATATGGAGTTAATCGAAATGGCTTCTAATGTAAATTACTTATTATTATTTATTAAAGCGATTTGCCGTTTAATGGTGTTAATCTTTATATTCAGGAAAGTTGTTATAGATACAAAAAGTAATGACTGTACCAAGTTGACACGTAAATTTAAGGTTTTTCTTAAGTGGACTCAATCAATGTGTGCACTGAACGGCTCATATATCAATGAAAGTCCCGTCAAAACCTGTTCATCGGATCCGGAGATTTATGAGACAAACAGCCAGGCAAGCAGACATTAACTTATTAAAGTTTATCAGGTCCTCTGTCTAAAAAGCTGTTCGTCCTACTCCCGCAATTATCCATCCTCTATATCGTTATTGGACATTGCTCGTCGCGGTTTATAGTGATTTATTTTGATAATATTTTTAAATTTATAGCATTTAATTAATATTACCAATTCCAATAAGTCAAAAAGTAATCTATGAGTTTTGAAACGGCCATTCTTAAAAATATTTTTACATTTATTTTGGGTATTGATAAATATTAGTTTTTGTCGGCGCTTTTATTGTTTTTTTTTTTATAAATAAAACGTAGATAAATTTAATGAACAATAATAGTTGCACATGTATTATAGAGATGTTTTGTAGATGTTACGTGTTTAGTAATTATAGGATATTTTTTTGTTCTATTCTTGTTGGTTTGGAGGTGTATGCGCTTTTATGTTGAAATTTTTAAACCTTGTGTTACATTATTAAAGTTATCGTTGGAATCGCTAATTTACTCAATTAAAAATTGATGATCCAAGTACTTATTTTAATTTGTAAGTAAGTAGTTAACAGATTATATATGAAATGTCAACGCACGATCTTATCTATAACAATCCCTTAAAACGGGCGGCAAGGTTTCATTGGTTAAAATATTCATTAGGCTTGTGAAAATGTTTATGAATAAGAGGGTAAATGTATTGCGAGTCGAAATCACCACTACATTTAATCAATTTACCAAAAAATAATACAGATAACTAAAAATGGTTGACAAAATCAACATTAAGCAAAGCGAAACCGCGGGCGCGCGCAAGCATACGTATTTTAATATAAGAAATTATATATCTATATAAAAATCGCATTTTTATTTTAATATTCCTAAAATCTTGTTTTAGCGTATGTTAATGTTGCATTTGGAGTTTTTATATACTTTAGTTTATTTTGACAAATTTAATGATACAGTTATTCAAATCATTTTAACATAGATGGTTAATAATGGACGAAGCATATTGTAAAAACGTTCCAATATACTATTCATTGAATAAAATTACACTTGCGTATAATTTCGTATCATGTGAATTTGGTTTAATGCCACTCTGTCGCGAGTCTGACCTCGGGGTGACAATGAAAAAAAACTGAACTTCACTTTTATTATAGTAATGAAATTATAGATAATAGTGGCGAACCGTGTCATTATATATTTTTAAATTTTTTATTCCAGTATATGATTATTTCAATGTAGTTTCCTTCTAATCCGTTCAGTAATTTTCGCGTGAGAGTAACAAACATTTATAGATACAAATTTTCACATTTATAATTTATATTACTTATGTAAGGATTGAAAAATTAAAATATAAATAAACACCACTATGACTATAATTAAAAGAACATTACATTTTTGTATATACATAAATTACAAATCGCACCATGGCAATATCTGGCGTAAATAACGGTTCGCGAGCCAACATGATAATGCCTCTGTAGGCATTAAAAGAATATGTTAGTTACCTGTGTAACTAACTAATTCTTTTGAAGTTAGTTATAATTTAAAAAAAAAACACATTTGCACCTGTCTCGGGGACCGTATTATAAACAGTACGCATTCCACTTATTTCTCACGATGATCAAATCAATTATATAGGCGTTCCATATAACCACGATCGTTGCAAAAGTCCGTAACGACTTCTTTAGTAAGCTTACAAAAAAAAATCGGACCATCAATGTGATCGTTGTGAGCGGTTAGTGGAACGCGCTCATGGATTATTAAACTGCACAGATTATCCGAGAGTCCATATCGTGTCTACATTATCTAGTACTTCTAGTGGTGTCGAGTGTTTGTGGAACATGAAATAGCCCTGTATTTGAGCGGGGCTCACGTCTCGCCCTTGTTCCATGACTCTGAAATGTAAAATTTAGATTGTTTGTGTCATTCATTTAGAATATAGCCTTATCATGTGATATCAAAAGTTAAATGTAGTGACTAATAATTTATAGCTCCGAGATTTCTCAAACCAAGTTTATTTTAGTTTATAGTAGAAATGATTGCTGATAACAAGTCAGGTATCCCAGGAAAGGGAATCTAATTTTTAACAAAACTCACTTTTTTGCAAACGTTTTCGCATGCTCTGCTTCCTTATAGAATCTTAAAAACATAAGTTCCACTTGTGCTTGATCGCAGTATCCTACATATTCTTTCATGTCAACTCGTCCAGGCCTTATAAGAGCTGGATCTAGCCTAAAATTAAAAAATAACTTTGTAAAACAAATAACTTACATAATGGTTTCGAATGTCGTGAATACATTTGAGGATTTTAAAAGACAAAAACTGTCAAATTTCATACATATCAAAATTGACATAAAAATTATCGTGTATCATATATGGGATCAAAGTATCATTTTATCAAAATTGATTAAGTAGTTTTGGAGTCCATACTTGAATGATTTATATTTGCTACAAAAATAATTAAGATCATTTAACAACAAATCTATCTACCTTTCTAAGTAATTAGTAGTCATGAATACTATTCTCGCTTCCGTAGAAGCGACACCATCGAGACAATTGAGAAGTCCACTGAATGTAACCCGATTGAGCCCTTCAAACGCTGCTTTCTGCTTTGCTGTATCCTCTCGAGACACGAACGCCGCATCAATGTCCTCTAGAAGAATGATAGACTGTTGTGGGGCAACACTATAATGAAGAGATGGTTGAATTTATTGTTTGAATATTTTTTGGCATGTAGGCCAACAATGTTCCTTTGATGATTTATAGAAGTTTAGAACTTAGTTAAGTGCCGGTACTATTGGAGTGAAAACAAATTTCTAACTAAATGTCTAACTCTGTTGTTCATAATTAAAGTTCCTACATAAAATAGGCAATGTTAGTCTAAAGGTCTTATAGGTAAGCTTAAGATCAACTCTTAATTTCATGTCACATTGTAATGTATTAATAATAATAACTATTTATTATCAAACCTCAGTAAATGATTCAGTCTATCATCTGTTAGACCCCTTTCAGATAGATTCAAGACACATATGTTATATTCCAATGCACCAGCTAAAGCCATTATAAACGACGATTTACCGCACCCTGGAGGACCATGTAGTAAATATCCTGAAATTAAAAAATAAAAAATTTAAATTAATACAATCAATGTTTTACTTTGCACATCAATATTTTAATTCATCAGAAGAAAACCATTCTACTATATCATATTTGCTGCAAAAGAATGAAATAATGATAGACCAATTATATGTATTGGATGCAACACACATTGATCCCTCAAGATTTAACAAGTTCATAACTTTTGTATGATAACTTTATAACTATTTGAAATCGAACTATGAAACTAGCCATCAACCAGGTGCTTTTACCAATAAAACCTTATAATTTTCAAGGAGAGAATCCATACACTACTTAACAGTCTTCAATTTAAATCTAATATCTCTGTAATTGTAAATGACATGTTGCTTTATTAACTTAGCCAACAGGTCAGCCAACTGGTTTTTAAAACCATAAATGGTACTTAGAAAGACCCTGATGATTATCAGAAATATACAATTCTTTGCTATATAGTATTTGAACAGGCACTAGAGCTCTTCTCAGAAACTAGTTCAAATATCAAAGGAGGTGCTAAAAAAATGTAGTTATGGGAATATTACCTCTTCGATATGGAATGCCTCGGTCTGTGTACCAGTTAGGGTTATCAATAAAGTCTAAGCAGTCAGCAAGAATCTTATCTGCTAAGCCATTTCTTAGAATTACACTGTGTACAGGTCGCCTGCGTCGTGGATGACCAAAGGGTCTCCATTCAGAGCCCATGGCCGTGTACATTACTGTCATACCTTCATGTTGCTTTAGTGCCATTGTTCTAGCTGAAAATAGTAAAATCATATTATATGTAAACTTTCTATTATTATTCAGAAAAAAATTATAAATATAGAGGTCATGTGGCTTAAGTTTCCCTCTAAGGTAACAGGAATATGTACTGTAAAATAATTTTAATTATAAATCCTTACCGAATAGGGAAATAACTTAATAAACTATTAAATCAACAAAAATACCTTCTTCAAGAATATCATAATATAGTTGCTTATTCCGACCAAATGATGTTAGTGTGACTGTTTCCCATGGTATACCCATATGCAAATCCAGCGTTTGTTGCTCTCTAGTACGATCAACTTTTATCCAAGCACCTCGATACCTTAAAAATTTAATATAAATATTTAAAAAAAAATAACCTAGCTCTTAACGTTCGCATTTATAAATATTTGAATAAATCAATATAGACTTTACTGTACCGGAAAAAATGTTGCCCAACACTAGGAATGAAGTCATATTTGGTCTTTATTTGCCCAGTGTCCTTCTGCAAGAATGATGTTTCCACACTTAAATGTTGCGTCTGTTTAGCGCCCTTTAAAGTAATCCATTGTAAGAGCCACTGATAAGATTTATCTCTACACGGAACTTCTAGTGTTATCATACAGTGTCTTCTAAATAGCAACATAGATGTCTGAAAACCTTTACGTAAAATCGCTGCTCCAGCTCCTACACCGAAAAGACCGAAACCGGCCCCAAAATAGGGATTTTGGGCCAACGACGCCACATACTCAGTTAAAGGCATAATTTTAAGTTAGATTTTAGTCATGAAAGAGTAATTCTGTAAATATAATGTAAAGTTACGACATAGAAGATAGTGCTCTGAAGTCGAAATTCAATTCAGAATGTATTTTAAAATTTGCTATCAACTTACAGCTGTGAGTTGTCAGCTGACGTTGACAACTCTGGGTACCATAGACTACAAGATCTATGTGATTTAAAATATATTTTATCGTCATAATAATTTATAATAATTAATTAATTACAGTGTTACGCTTATTTAGTTATTATAAAAACAGCTGACAATTTTACTTTAGTAAATACCTAGGGACGGTAACGACAGTTTCCGATACACAAATTAATAATAAAATGTTCAAGCTGAATGTATATTTTTTATATACTCATATTTACGACTATGAGAAATAGTGCAAAGTTTTTAAAGGATTCACGAAGAAGATTAAATAAAAAGAAAATGAATCACTGGATTTTTCAAAATCTATACTCCTAGCTAGGAAGCGAAACTATTTCTTTAAAAAATAAAAATACAAAGACATTGCAGTCTTCAACTATTCGATAGTATTGCTTATAAAGAAATAATTCTGGAAAATTATGACATACTTTGTACTTTATTTATATTTAAAGGAAATTTCTTATTTACCTTCTTAGACACTAAATTTTTTAAAAAACCTAGTATGTTAAATCTAAACTTCTGCCTATTGATCTTAATAGGACCTAATTCAATTTGTAAACCATTAGTACATAAAAATGTATTATTAAAATAATAAAAACTGTATAGTTTAAATAATAAAATCCGCAAGTAAATCAACGAAATAATTTGAGTATCTATTAATACAATAAAGAAAGATACGTTTTAATATTTCTCTATACAGAATGTGAAACGTATGTGTGTACATAATATTTTAAAATAAAATAAAAGATAACGTTAAAAAATCATATAAACCAAAATATTAGTTTAAGGAAAAGGGCTGTAGTTTTTTATTTCGTATTATAATACAACATTGTAGGTATTATTTACCACAGCGGGTTCTTATATCTCCCCACTGTATGGATGGCTATGGTGCGGGTCACGCGACCCCTATCGTCGACAAATGACGTCAGGTCATCTTAATTTACCATTTGAAATTTGATGTTGGTCCATAAATTACAAGTTATACAGTTGCTGTTAGGTTACTATTTATTTTTCATAAACTCACTAATTATTAATTTGGTTGGAACAGTTATCTGCTCCTGAACAGCGCGTTGGCTTTATTTTGTGCTACAATTAATTAAATTTATTAATTTTTGGTTGCTTATGTGCTGATATTAGGTGTACGGTTAAATCAGTATTTTTATTAGCATAGTCAATTTTTCAAAGTACTTTTGGGCTGTCTGTCAAAAATTTTATTCGACAAGAGAACTTCTAACATAAAATTTAAGTCTTCCCTATATCTACGTGGCTATGATTTACCTATCTTCATAATGAAATACATTTTCGTAGGATTACTTCAAGTTTTATCATTATTCAATGTAGCAAATTCAGCAATCGCCGTACGTAAATTCGTTCATCAGAAAGATATATCCGAACATTGCCGTCGGCGCGTTGTGCCCTCCGTTTTCCTAGGAAAGCATGTAGTGGATGCTAATTCACAAATTTTGCATTTTTCACGACTCCAACTTCCTTATAGCTGTTCAATTAGTGTTAGGTTTGTACATTACCCATTACAGAACTATACAATGGTTTTGATACATTTGTATTAAATTTTTGTGACTTGTGTTCACTTCAGGTTTTTCTTGATTTCAAAATTTTAATAAT
>JAOSYY010000005.1:1822285-1833239 GCA_025727935.1 Hebomoia glaucippe
GGTTTTGATACATTTGTATTAAATTTTTGTGACTTGTGTTCACTTCAGGTTTTTCTTGATTTCAAAATTTTAATAATAACGCAGCAAATCGTACAACATAATTATAAGTTAATGTATTTTATAGGACAGGCTAGTGTGTTGTCTTAAAAGATGTGATAATTGTTCCAGGACTGAATTTGGAAACAATATAATTTTAGTTATCCAATTGGTGTCAGGCCAGAGTTTGGTAAGCTCATGTGGAGCTGGCCATACTCAGTTGCAGATTTATGAATTAGGAGAAACGTTTGGTGGTTACTGGGGACCGATCCCAGATGTAATCATGGAAACTAAATCACGTAACTATACGCAGTTCTATACGTTGAAAACTACTCCGACTACTATTAAAACAAGGTAAATATTATGAACATAAAATTCACAGTAATTCAAAATTGTGAGCGTACCTACTTACTGACTCCATAAATAGTGTTATTAACCTTACAAAAACATTGTACTGAGATTTAAGGATTTTAAAATAACTATTTGTGTATGTAATAAATAGTTTATATATATGGTCTAGTATTTCGGAAGTGGAAAGCGACGATGAGGAAATTGAAGACAAAAAGGAAGCCTTGTCTCACAGTCGCACTGCAGGATACAGAGAGACCGAAGATGACTTTATAAGGGTAGAAGTGCCTTTGTTAAATGTCTCTGGTGATTTAAAACTGAATGAAATTTCACCACACAAGAAACTTGATATGGATGAATTATTTGATTTAATTTATGACGTAACTCCAAGGTAAAATATTACAAATTTAGTAAATTATCTTAGTGTCGTTTAGATTCGTAAGCTCTGAAACTATGTTCACGATAAAAAATCTTTTTGCTACGCTAGTTTTACTTACCTTGTTGTAACTAGGTACCAGGGTGCTTACGGCCATACATACATACATATAAATAAAGTTTAAATGGACCGAATTTTGTTTCGAGAATTTTTGTCGAGACTTTCAATAGCAGGTAGTAAATGTTATAAAGAAATATCTTACTACTTTTTATAAAGCCTAACATTTACACGAGTGAAACCGTAGGACACTGCTAGTTTATCATAACGTGTAATATGGGAAGTAATTTCGTCTTTACTTAGTATTTTTATACTAATATTCGTTCGGGAAATCTTGGTTTCCCTAACCCAAGGGACGTTAAAATATGGAATTAAATATTCATCATAACGCAGTTTACTTTCAAATACACATTTATATTCCTACAGTACGAATGAAAACTATTATATCATATAAAATGTTATATACCTTCAGTCCTTCACACTGTGTATCTTATCACAACGTCCTTATATTAGTGTTCTAAAATCGCTAATTGTAATTGTATACTCTACGTATAATTGCTACAAGCTACGCGGAATTGCTACGGGCTTTCATTAATTTCATTATATTAATTTCATAATTTTATTATATACATATAGTTTTTTATTTATTTTATATACATTTACAAATCTGTATTCACGTTCGCTTACTTCATTTCTAAACCTATTAATCAAAAAACAAGCAAGTTTAATTCACTTATGTATGTCAAATAACAGATTTTATTGACCAAATACTAAATCTGCTATTGATTATTTACATAGTTTCTTATTATATTAAAAATTACGCACAATGAAGGAAGACTTTATATGCCGAATTGTTTTTTAATATGTGGTCTCAAATGAAAATCTTACGTATTTTTTAGAAATGGTGGAGTCTACGATACAAGTATATTACCATTAGTTCAATTTGCGGTTAGAAAGCAAAACGATGAACGGCGTGATGGAAATCTTTTAGAACCTAAATATGAACTTGACTATGATATGAGACAATATACTCCCGATTCAAGGTACAAGCTGCTACAATGTATGAAGCGAGGTAGCTGGAGAGTCTTTTTAACATACTTTTATTAGCTGCACTGAGAAATTACAAGCAATAAGCAATTCTTGGAGGCTTTTTAATCTTCTTGTTACAAACGTGAATGACAGTACATTTGAATAACAAAAATTTCTTATCATGGCGTTAATTTTGTAATTGAGCGTGTAGTTTATGGATATTTAGTAGGTTGCTTCGTACTTCTTACATATTGTCTTATATTTACGCGTTGTCACATACTTAAGTGGATTATAAACACGCTTGTAATATTTGTATCAACTAGAAAGCAGGCGAAAAGTCAGCAAAATAATATTTTTTGGTACAACAATCATATAGTAATTGACGCATATTTAATGAATTAAACGATTTTTAAATTCTTACATCTAATCACCTACTTGTTTTATGTTGTCTCTACGATATGACTTTTAGCAATAATATATTTATATGCTCGTCTTAAATGAGAGAAAAACTATAAATTTTTATTACAACCATAAATTCGATAATCAATTGCGATATAACAATAAATGCTAGTAGTAACTTCTTAATATAAATTTGTGAATCTATAGGATAACGTATAGCACATTATATAAGAAAAAAAGTACTAAGAAATACAAGGTAACAAAGAGACTAAACTTTAGACGGAAACACAAGGGAGCTTTTCTTGTTAATCCAACATTTGCACCAATTACGTAAGTACCTATTTAATATCAATATCTATACAAGCTTGTAAAGCATTTTTATGAAAAACTTACAAATGTTATTTGCAACATACCTTTAATTTTATAGTAGTTACCTAAATAGGATAATATTAAAATGTAAAATATTTATTTTAGCGTTTTTCGAACTGATCCAGCTTCTCGTTCCTACACTTTTACAACAAAGTCTAAAAAGAATTTATTACCAACAATCAATCATAATATACTGTCTATTATATACAATGATACTTCAATATATAATAGTTCATGGGATTTTCTCGACCATCTTATGGAATCTCTTAACATGTCAACAAGAGAAATGATTACGACTCGATTTTTAGTTAAATCAAATCCAAGTTTAAGTACAAAACCTATTATTATAAGGTATCTATACTGTTTACATTTTTTTTCAAAATTAGTCTACATTTCGTATCGTAATAAGAATATATTTGTAGACCTGCAGTAAAAACTAAACTAAACAATATCACGTCTGAAAATAACACATCAAGTGAGCTGATAACAGAATGCACAGACTTCCCAAAAGTAATGACCTCGATAGCAACTCCTGGAGATATTTCAGGTAAATATATATTATATGGTAAATGTATGATCAAGGATGTAGTACCAGAGGATCTTACTGGTGTATAACCTGCCCCTATTAAACACACGGATAAGCGATCCCGGCCCTCTCAAGGTATTACTACAATTACCCCAAAATTCTTCCATAGTAGTAGTGTACTCATCCCCTAACTCTCGACTATTGTGTCTAAAAATCTCTCTCCGCCAATGCATGCCAAATATTTCCAAGGAGCGTTGACAAGTTAGGCATGCGACCTTTTTGTAGCAATATTTAAAAACGGTCAAGTTCCGGCAACCCATTATGGACGAAGGACCAAGAAGAAGGGGGCAAATTATATTAACTATTTACAATGGTTTATATCCTAGGAACAGTTTTAAAATTACGCTATCTAACCATAAACTGAGAAACAATTAATAATTATTATTTATGACAATGGCCTTTTTACAATTCTTTATTATTACATCTTTAATTACAATGAAAATATTGAAATGTGTTCAGAGCAACATTCCTCCGTCCTATTGTTCTGAATATATATTAGTGCATTATTTTTCGCTATAGGAAATTGTCCGAAATTCAATTTTTTTAATATAGCTTATGTTTTTTAATCTGTGTATTTGCATTTGTTAGGAAACATCATTAATGCGAATATAATAAACAAACATAGATTGTCACGTGCATACTGTTAATAAAACTTACTCAAATGTATAATCATAATTTTATTATTTCTGCAGAATTAAATGAAGACGAGGTGAAAGTGTTCTTTACAACATCAAATATGTAAGTATTATTTTATTTATGGCTAAAAATCATGTCTGTCCTTAGAGTATTTCTAAGCTTAGCCCGATTTCGAAGAAACTTTAATAAGTTATTCTTTGTACGTTTGCAAAGGTTCGTCGTCAAAATTACTTTAATTTCATATAAGAAATGTTTACGTTCACGCTGTTGAAGTCTACGACACAAGCCAGTTCCGATAAAGTTTAAAAAGCTTACATAGGTTCTGCTTATGACGTGCTGTTTATTTTTTAATTTTAATAGTGATCATGAAACGGGTTCTCTAGTTAATCACAAATCATTTGAAAACGTGGTACAAGCAGCTTCGGTAATTGCTGTATTATTGAATAGAAGTAATGCAGGTCAATCTAACAAAAACATTATGGCTTCAAGGTATGTTTTAAATATTCAGTTAGGATATTTGCAAATACGACAATAATTTATAGTTTTCTGAAAAATATTACCATTTAAAATTCTTTTGATATGCACTAACATTGTAACTTAATTATGTGTATAGATGACAAATATGTTTCGTATTTCAATTTATATATGAGAAACAACTAAGATAAGTATTCACTGCATTGTCTCATAATTTATTGAAGATGATTATAAACTTTATTTATAAATATATGGCCTTAATTTACATTTCAAAATTATCAAAATGCTTCATATAGAAGAAAGAGTTTGACAAATATCATAACTAGACCCAAACTAACGTCTTGGTACACAATCTTGGGAGCTTATAATTTGAAATGTTGGTAGTATTAACGACGAGTAATTGATAAATAGCTAGAGAGAATTAAAGTACTTCAAAGTCACTCATCAGTTCATATATAAAACGTAATTAGGTTTTTTAAAAGTTTAACTAATACACTGGCGGTTTTTTACTGAAGTAAGAAGTATATAATCCTTGTAAATTATTGCTTATGGCTTACAGTGCAGTTCGTAAAAAAAGGCGTATAAAGGCCTTGGACATAGAAAATGCGCGACCACGTATACTAACAACCAGACAATCAATGTCAGGGACAACGGAAAACGTTTACAGATATTCCGACATGCAAGATCTTGCGCAGTTAGTTGAATTGCAAGATGATGAGGTAACACCGTGTTAAACATTATCCTGGCTATTATTAAGCTTATAAATACAAGAATAAGTTTGTTGTTGTAATATCTTTTGTTAGACTGACATATAGAACCCTAAAGGCAGTTAAATTGCTTCAAACTTTACATAAACTTTTGTTATTTAACAATAAAAGTTTGTTTATTTCTTGTCTTGTTTTCAAATTACTTTAAAAATGAGCTTCGAATTGGGCTATAAATGAAAAGAAAATAGTCTATTGACGCCAGCCATGCCAAGGGTAAAACCTAAAGTTTATTAAGTACACTTATTTACACTTTATACTTTAGTAAATAGATATGAGTTTTATAATTTAAAAATATGTTGTTTACTGTTGACTATTCAAATATTCAGTAATAATAAACCTAATGAATATTTATCCAAGAAATATATGTACTCACCTAACAATAATGGTTTTATCAATAGTATGAATAGACACCGTTTTGTTTTAATCAACTAGATACTTTTTATGGAACATTAAGATGTTATAAAAGGTGATATAAACGGTCATCGATCATATTATGTACTATTTCCAGATCCAAGGGCGTGTAGCGCTACGATATCTACGAAAGTACGTGGGTGCACCACTTTTCAATATCTGTGACTATAATGAACCTAAACCTCGACAAGTGTATTTGTTTAATTCGTCAAGGATTGTTATCGCTATTAGCAATTTTACGGTAGGTATTTAAAAGAAATACTAATTTTATATAACGCTAACGCCCGACCTGGGAGATCACGAGCAGTACTTAACATTTGACTTGAAAATTCTAAGTCTAATTTAAAAGTAGTCTTAAAGTTTTATAAAAATCAATCGCTCCATTTTGGAACCTTTTAAGTGCATACTCATATACAAATATCGATTTTTAGACATATGTTATTTAATGTGAAAATTATTATTGACATGATATACATTTGTATAAGCATTGCTAAACTTATGTGTTCAAAAGTCACAAATACATCCTCTAGGATTGTGATTTTGTGGAGGTTTGTATATAACATTTAGGTATAGCAAAAACGTCAAAATACTACACATAGAATTAACGGTAGTGATTGGGTCCAGATGGAAAGGATGACATTAGTGGTGACACCAGCTCGAACTCTGCTTAGTAGCGTCGGCCGTTGCCCACCGGCACATTTGGAGTGCCAGGTGGCTGGTACTCGCGTCTGCATTGATTCTACCAACGAATGTGACGGTGTACCTAACTGCGGAGCCTACGGTACTTATTTTGATTATAATATCCAGGAAAAAATATACCTATAATTTATGTATATTATACTGACGAGCAACCTTTAATTGCTAGATGATGAGGTAGGACTGCGGTAAATTGTATAAAGCTTATAAATACAAAAATGAGTTTGAATTCCAAAGCCGGTTTAATGTACTTCAAACTTTGCTTAAAAACTGTTAAATCACTAATCATTAATGTATGATTATTTGTTCTTTTTTTTTAATATTTAGTTCTATAAGACACGACCACAGAACTATTCAAGATGTGAAATGTATGTCGTTTATGAATTTTCAACTACTACGAAAGTAATTAAAAATCAGTTGCTATGTACCTACTATTTATTAGGATTGAGACATTTTACTAAACTCTGGTAGGTACAATTATCTACTATTTGTCTTAGAAATCCTAGTTATTTTGTATTTTTTGAGCCATTATTTTCGACTAGCCCTTTTCATTTACTGTAAATTGTGTTTCATTTTTATTCTTCTTTAATAATAAGATTTGCTCGGCTTTGATTCGGCTATGTCAAAATAGCTTGTAACGGCTGACTTTTAAATATAAATCTAATAATATGAGGTTTAAAAATATAAAGTTTTAAGGAACTCTTAAATGTATATTAACAAACTTACAAGGCTGATACAATATGCTTTTCTTGTAACATGATAACTCCAAACAATAAAAAACTTTTAACAACAAAAAGGAATATTTTTTTTAATAACTAAAAACTCAGATAAACATAACATTTGGAAAAAATTAACACTTGCAGGTGAATCAAAAAAACGTTTTCAGGCAGTAAAGTTCGATCGAAACTAAAAGTTCTTCATATACGATTAAACGTTTTTCAGACATATACGACGAAGATCGTCTCAGATGCGGATGGTCTAGTGTTCTACAGCATAATGTTTGTCTTGCTGCTTGCACATTCTTAGCTGTTACTCTGACGGTTTTATACACTGTGTTCTACTGGCTCAAGCGATGTGTCCCCAGGGTGTCCGAGGCGTTCTTCATTTACACTGATACATCTGAAAACATGTCAGTTATATATTTTCTAAATAATGTACCAATAGCTATCTCAACTAAATTATGCATTAGTGAATAAATAATATCAAATGTTGAAACTATCGAAGAATACGTATCTATATAGAAGTTCGTATAGTAGTAGTTATATAGCTCTTCTACCCATTAATAGTCATTTGTTACCATTTATACCTGTAAGAAATACTGTTAGATGAAATTAGTCAGAGTCGTAATAAATATCTGGGAAACAATGTTTTTCGATAAACACTTTATAGTGTTAAAATTCTTCTTACAGTCTATATTTGGATAGTGTTATGCGATCGCCTAATGATATTACTGATGACTATTCGAAATTGTTTTATCAAGCCAATTTTTTCGATGACGATGAAGAATTTATGAACGAAAAGAAAAAAGCTTCCTTATGTAGAAGAATATTAAAATATATATTAACACATTTACAATGGGAAAAGAAAAAAGTTGAAAAACAGTACTCCGATGAAGGATACGGACGTGATATAGATGAATTGTCAGCGGTTCCCAGGCAACTGTATTCATTTACGGAACTAGAACTTCGTAACGTTGCACCAATTATAAAAGATGCCACAATGCAGACGGGGAGCAGTTTGGAATGCGCTAAGATTGAAAATAGAACTAAAGTTTGCCAGGAACATAATGAAAAATTAATTCCATCTAACTCCAAAAAATATGTTGAAAGCAAACAATCAACAGAAATCAATGAATTAAATCTCTTAAAACTCATAAGAAATTTAAAACTATCTCCTAAGTGTTCCGATGACTCTGATGATAAAGAATATGTTGAAGTTAATGATGGACTTGGGGGTGGTGTAGAAGAAAAGGAGTTACACAATACCTTATACGAAGCCAGTTGTCCAACAACTGAGAGAAGAAAGGCTGCGATAATTGCTGGTCCCCAAACCAAAAACTTACATATTAGGAAACAATTGAGGTTCGATGAAGAAGTAGTCACAATACCCACGAATGAAGAAGAAGATGCAAGTTCTCACAGCGAAAACACAGGATCTATTAGACATTTAAATACGATCCGGGAGGTACAAGAAAGTGGAAGTACCAGTGGTAATGAGTTCATGCGATTTTGGCGCACGAATAAGAAGAAGCCCCAGAAAAAGTCTCATCAATCTTCGCGATAGCTGGGACTTAGTTATAGTATTATGCTCAATAATAAAATGAGGTTTACGACATCCTTATTATATTTTAATTTTAGATCTAACGTTTTTATGATAATTAAATTGGAGCCAAATTACACCAATATTTATTTATTAATAGATTGTCAGCTTACATTATTCAAAATTAGTACATAATTTTTTGTATATTGACGAGGAGGAAATACATTATGCATATTGCTAGTCGGTTATGTGGCCGTCGCCCTTTCATAGTTAATCGGCCACACAGGCTCTCGGAGGACTAGGAGGGAATACCCAATAAAACCTCCCCGGCCTTCCGACATTTCCACCATCCGTTGCACCATGGAATCGTGGTTGCAACACTACCGTGGTCCCGGTGAATTAGTACATTATATAAATTATAAACGATAAGTGGTTCAAATAAAATTGCTCAATTAAGATAATTAAAGAAAAATAGTAAAAAATAATTCGTAAATGTATAGTTTAACCACATCTGCCCACATATTCCAAGATGTCATGACGACCGTTTATCGCGCGCTATTTCCTAATTAACTTCAATTGTGCACCGGACAGGACACGTGCCAAAATATGTGTCGTTGTTTTTTAAGGACTTCTCGTTATTGTTTAATATATTTAACATCGCTAATTGTAACACGAATAACTGAACGAAAAATATGCATCCATATCCAACAATGCGCGCAAACATGTAAAATTGACATGGTAAAGGATTTTAAGTGGAACATAAGTGTAGAAATAAACTTTATATTCAAGTAACTGTTAGCTATGACTTAAGGCTTCGATATTAGAATTATATTTCCGGAAAAAATGAAATGATAACCCAAATATTAAACTATCTGTGTGCCTATGATTTCATGACCGTTTTCGTGTGATCCATGAACATACAAAATGTCACATTTATAACTATACTTATATTAGAGGACAATTATAAATATAAGTATTATATTAGAGGATTCAAAAACATGTCTGCAATAACAAACACGTTTTTAAAAGAATCTAATTGAATACATTTTTGCCCATGTGTCTCTAACCGTCGTCCGTCATATAATATTTTGTCATTCTGAATAAATGATATCTAAAAGTGTGGATTTTCATTTATCACAAGCTTTTGTCCGCGGTTTCGCTCGCATTTACGTCGATTTTGTGAAGCAATTCCGGTTGTCTATCATATGTTTTTGAGTAGATTCATTGAACTTACAGATACACGATTTCTTCTAATTTATTATATGTATAGGTTGGTATTTATACTGTCTTCATTATATTGTTGTCACAACATCATTTATCTATTTATCGTACCTTATTTTAATATGAATTTTAATTATATTTAAATTGCTTTCGGGTCACGTATATGAGGTTATAGAAAGCAAACTTGTTCATCATTTAGCAATTGTCTTCGTAACCGTGTTCACCCATGTTTTGCCCGCTTTTAAAATAAATCTGCCCTCAGACTCGTCTTTGAATAACCTCTAGGTGAGGTAACATCAAGTGAACTCAACTCCTTTGTTCGAGACATACAATAAAAAATAAAATGTAAACGTGAATAAATCTATTTATAATAGTAAACCAGTACTGACATTAAATGCCTCTACATTATTTTTAGAGTCAATAGTAATGATGATCTTATTTATGATATATATAATGACAATTAATAATAGAAAATAGTGTAAGTTACTCGTTAAAATGTTGCAACTCAAAATCTTGTAAAAAACGATTCGGCAGTTTGGGAGATTAGCGGAAACAAACACATATTTTCGTTACAATAAATGCGATTTTATTTACTTTCATACGTTTAGAAAAATACTGTTATTTTGTTACAACAAACAGACACTTCCATTTTATGTATCTGTATAGATAAATCGTTAGTATTACATAAACACGTCATCATAATTACTTTGAAAAAGTTGATATTTAACAGATTCGGTATACCTACATAGGTACATACATAAGTACTTGTTGGTGTAATTTAGGAATGTCGTTTATAATAGCTTTTATGTCAGCTCCAAAAAAGATAGATGTAAAAGTGTCAAGCTAGAAGTGGGAGCCGGTGCACGAGGTCATTTCAATTGAAATCAATTAAAGCAATTGGCTTCAATTGAGAGAGCGGCAGATTCAGCGACGATGCCGTCCACAGAGAGATTTTATGTGAAGCGCCTACACGCTCAGTCACATGACTCAGCCATTGTCATACACTTTCAATCATTTTAAGATGATACTTACGTATACTCGTTTCGGACATGTGATCTTTTGTACGTTTTTGTGTCGTTACTTCAAGCGGCCAATGTTATGCGAAGTATCTATAGCCTGATTCCAATCTATTGCGAAAAAAATTGTTTTGAATGAACAGGTTATGTCGTTATTGCTTTGTAGTATCAAAATAATACACTTTTTGAAGTGAAACTTCCCGTTCGGCATAAAAGTCAGAAAGATGACATAATGTTGTCAGAAACATGTTGACTTTTAGAGCTCAGCAAAATG
>JAOSYY010000005.1:1838145-1854303 GCA_025727935.1 Hebomoia glaucippe
CCACCGGCCTCAAAGAAAAGTGACAAGAAGAAGAGCGAAAACAATGGAATAAAGAAGAAAAAGACCAGGTATGATATCAATACTCTTACAACTTTAAACGTAATTTTTTTCAGTGAAATTATAAAATAATTGTATGTAATAATATAATTAACTCATTTGAGAAATAATGTTTGTTGTATCTTAATAGATTCGTACCAATTTGATTTTTAAATTTTTTTCAAATTTTTTCATTTTGTCAAAGTTCAGTAAGATACAAGGAATTGTCAGAACTGCGGTGGGGTTGCTTTTAAAAAATAGCAACCTCCCAAAGTCTTCCCCTCGTTAGTTTTATGTATATGAATACCTTGTCATGTGACCATGACGAAGAAATATAGCCTAACTTGCTCCTGTTCCCATTTTCACCTGCCACTGCAATTCCCATCAGAATCGAGCCGATTCAGAAATTAGCTGAACAAAGAGACAGCAATAAATATTTTATAAATTGTGTCCTGTTCGAAGTACCCAATATGTTTTCATATACAATAAAAAAAAATACTTCAATTCTGATATTACAGACAGACACATAAATTTTATTTACTTGTATAAATCACAATATACTCCACAAAAATGGTTTAGATTATCTATTTAATAAGTTTTCTAAATATTCCGCAACACTGTTATTTAAGATAAAGTGTCGGGAGAGTACTATAATTACCATAGAAAATCAATTATTTATAAAAAATATATTCTATTGTTTACATTATGTTTTTAAAGCGAATAAAATCCAAGATTTCTATTTATACAAATTCTACGGAGAGCGTATTACAAATTCTGCGTCGGAATTCCGTACTCCCTCATACTTAACAGTTAGTGAATTTATAACAAGGGATGAATCGCCCCAAATAAAGTAAGGCATAACTAATACGATGATTTGTATAAACTGCTAGCCATTTGGTATTGCTGTTATTGAAAACTATACTATTATTTACTGAGTAGATTAGTGGACTTGTGGACACATAATATCACTTATACCAGTTAGAAATAGGTAGAAAAAAATATCTCGTTCAAATTGAGTTCTTAAAAGCGTATTAAAATATAAGCAACTACCCTTCATTGAATTTTAATTTAGAGTCTGTTTATAAGATCAAAATAAAAGTTTTTTTTCTCAATACATATTAAAGTGTGTTTCAAGATCAATCAGAATCATAAAAATAGCTTATTTATATAAACCCCCTTACCTTGTACTTTGAGAAGAACAGCCAAGAAGCTCAGTCGGGTTCTCTTTTTATCGACCATGTTAATACATAATTTTAACAGAAGCAGAACATCATTCATCATTATCGCTAATCCTTTATGTAATAAAATCAAACATAGGTAGGAACCTGCGGAGCACTGATATTTAATAAATATAGTTAGATCATTTTTTTTGTAATAAATACTCTTATATAGTTACATTTTTATATAACAACGATCTAAAGATATTTTTGCACATAAGGTGTGGTCATACTAATGTAGTGAAAAATTTACCAATGAAGGGGAAAGTCAATAAAAATACCCTGTCTTGAGCTTAACAATGCAAGATGCAGGCGCCAAAACTATTCAAAACGAAGTGTGTAATTACCCCTATGTCGACAGGGCGCCAATTAACTAATATTGATATGAAATCTTCTTTATCAATGAACGATATTTTTTTAAAGCTTACGTATAAAAATCTTAAGCTTATTCAATGTAGCCGCCTTTAAAAAATCTTATAGTTACTCAACTATTTAAATATCTTCCTATACCGAGTATACTTCCTTCTAGTTGTTGTTTCTTTTTATTCATAACATCTTGTAAGAAGGTAAATAATACAAATATTTCATAATACTATCCGACGGCCAGATCAAATTAATAGCATTCCGTTATACTAAACAAAGTACCATCGATTGACAGGCAATTAGAGGTGCTCACGCGCAACAGGGGTGAATTTAGTTTCACGCTCAATCAATTTCTGCGCGTGCGCCCGCAGCCATATTGCACGCGTCAGATGTTTGATTCACCCCGGGATGATAAGACTAATTTATTAATAAATTCATGCATAAATGAAACTTCTATTATTCCTTCACAGAACAACATTCACCGCGTATCAACTCGAGGAGCTTGAGAGAGCTTTCGAACGGGCACCATATCCCGATGTATTCGCCAGAGAAGAATTAGCGCTCAAATTAAACCTTTCGGAATCGCGAGTTCAGGTACGGAGAAAATTATTATTGCAGTAATAAATAACTATCTATCTACAAAAGAGGCGATCTATAAATTTATTTTATCTACAGGTATGGTTCCAAAATAGAAGGGCGAAGTGGCGTAAACGGGAACCACCGAGAAAAACGGGCTATATCGGTTCAAGTTCACCGAGTTCCACGACTCTAAGCGGAGGCTTTTCCGGTATTGGTGGAAATCTACCTGCATTTCCTCAAAACGGTCTACCAGCTCCGGCAGACTCTTGGTCGTACCAACACTCCTACGAATTGTCTTCACATCACTTACTATCATCTGGTAGTAGCGGGTATCCAGCTTTTAACGCACAACCAGCTGCATATTCCTACACTACAGTCCTTAATGGTCACGATGGACAAAATATGTTTGCTCCCAGACATTCTTACGATTACAGCGAGGGCAGTCCTCCTCCATTAGGAGTTCGCGAGTATCCAATGATAACTGCTCATTCCCCTCAAATGGAAGCGCACGGTCATGAGGATAAATTGGAATATCGTAATCATGAACATGAAGATAAATATTCTGCATGCGCATTGCAAGACGAAGCACGATACGGGGCTCCACCAGAAGATTATGATAAATGTGGAATAGTTCAGCACGAGAAACACTACGAGATGGATCGTCATCAAGATCTAGCTCAACCTGTTGTCGTGAAAATGGAACCCAGTCCCGGCCAAGCTTACACATCACTGCCCCCTTTTTTGAATTGAAATACTCTTTTTCGAAATTGTCAGAGGATTTCAACTAATTTCGAAAAAGAGTATGGTTAATATATTTCTTTTTGAATTTATACTGAACTCTAAATAGACCTTATATCTACTTTATTAAATGTAAAATTTTATTAATATCGTAGACTCGTGCAATCGATTTTTGGAACAAATCGTTTTTATTTTTGTAAAATATGAGCGACCTCTTCTTTGAAATCATTGTATGTTTTACTGATTTATAATGTAAATTATTATTTAATTTATACCAAAAATTTAATAATGCAATTTAATTTAGTAGATATACAATTATAGAACATATTTTCAATATTTATAAGTACTCTTAAATTGAGAATATTAATGTGAAAATTCACTTAAATTTGTTATAATCCTAAGATAGGTGTTAATACTAAAATCTGGTTTTAATAAGTTGATTTCGAGGTGGTTTCTTTTTACCATTTTTTCGCAATAATATGTTAAGTTCAATTATACTGTAAAATAGATACTTTTAAATCTATAGCATTTTAATTACGTAAATATAAAGCTAGGCGCTAGGTTTGTAGGTTAAGTTCATTAATAAAAATGTGTAGGTAAGTACATATATGGCTTAAGCGTATTTAAAACGTAACATAAATGTTTAGCTGTATGCATTCCTTGTGCCTTATAAAATAATTAGATCTAAAAATAATATATCGAATGGATATTTGCGTTAATTAGTGGATTACATAGTTATTTCATAACAATTATTATGATTACCAAGCGAGCTAATACGTAGGAATATTGTCATCTAGTTTTACTATAACAAATGAGTGAATGGGTTCAGTAGATGACGTAACAGATCATTAATAGGACATGGCGTCATCTTGTTGTCCCGATATAATTGTTTTAAATGAATTAGGTGTACGTTCTAACCGTAGACATCCCAGAAATTACAAAGTCAAATTGATTTTTCCTAACAGATTGTGTGATTTCATTCATCTCGTGTTGACAAGACGAAATTAATTATCAGATATGCTTATTATAATATAGCTTCATTTATGTAGTTGTAAAAATATTTCTTACTCTGAACTTTTGTAACTTTTATTAAAACAGTTTTGTAATGAATAGATAGACCCTTATTTTAAGATGTGACTAGATTTTGAAACTAATTTTAAGACTTAGTAGACAAACCTCTATATTATCTATTAACAATGGATATAGATTACTCACTTCACGCACGTCATGTAACACGGCATTAATCTTTTAAAGTATTTTTTACTAATTTTGTTCAATTAATCGAATACTCATCTTAGTAGACTTTAATAATTCGTATATATTAGTCATATTTCGGTACGCCGTTTAATTTTAATATGCGTCCACATAAACTTGTTGTTTGTTTTCAATACGCAATAATACTAAGAGTTTCGGCTTTTTTGAATACTATATTGAAACAAATCATTAAAAAACATTTAGAATACATGGTCTTCCTGTCAAACATCAATGTAATGCCTTCTTTTACATTTTAAGAGTAGATAAGTATATTTGATAATATAAACAACGTGAATTATGTGCCAAAATATAAATTAGCTATAAGGCTTTTTAAAATATATAAGTAAGCTGTTATAAATATAGTTAATATGTAATTACTATTATTTTTATAACTTAGACGTAGACAATCTTTATATGAGTAAAAAACTAAAGAAGGTTCTTGGAGATTCCTACAAATATATTAAAGAACACACCCATAATAAATTATAATTAAAAAAAAATATTTAAATTTTAGTATCAGTCTGAAATCTGGTGATATTAAACGATAATCTAAAATCTCGTATTGTGAATATTATTTAAGTATGAAACCAGACTTGTCAAATCTTTTTTTTTATTTTTTCGATATTTTGACAACGCTCAAGTGTAGATTGGGACTTGAGTTAGGATTTGGAATACGAGCACAAATGTCATAAGCCAAAGTGAAGACCAAAGCGACAAAAACGAAATACTCTAACTATCAGGGTATATTTATGGGTAATATAATTTGTACCTAATTTAAAATTAGCATTAGTATATTTTTATTAAGTTTTATAAAGCAATATGAAATTATTTTATAGGTGAACGCTAAATAAAAGTATGTGCTTATTTATTGCATTTTATTTTAATTATGATAAACTACAACTCATTAATACTAAATAAAACTATCTTTTCTATGTACATCTATTTATAATATCTGCGACGGTGTATTGTGTCTTTAACAATATCAACCATCATAGCTGTCGATAGAAAAATTCTTGTTGCTATGGTAACCATCTTGTATATTTGTTGCCTCTGTCACACCTATAGTAAATTTATGTTTTTTCTCTTTCCTTCAAACAACCTCTTTGGCCAACGTAACTGTTGGAAACGCAATTATCCATACATTTATGTAAACTTGCTTCACCTGTATAAAATTAGGTTGAAACATTTATTAATGGTAAACATTTAGATGGAACTCATTTGTATTTTTTTATTCAAAGCATGCTCTCGTATACCATCCTGGTTTGTCCATATTCCGTCACCACTAAAATGGTATTTCTTCTCGATTTGATATAATACTAGGCTAAGCATCTGACTATCGGTAAGAAGTGAGTAATTTAAATTATTGTAATTAGCGTCCATTGTATTGCTAAATTCCTTCGTGTTATAGCCACCAGCGCGCATTTTTTGTAAGAAACTGATGTGTTTTTCTATGTCTAACCTACGAAAGTATATAGATTAAATATAAATCCATAGGACTCCGGTCATTTAGATAATCTGTTCACTTATTAATTCTTGAGCAATATATGCCGAAATAAATATTTCTAAAAATAGGGATATGAGCAGAAAAGTCTATGCAATCTTGTATAAATTAATATTTATGTAAAGCTCGTTCCAAAGTTTAGTAGGTACGACGCAACAACAATATAATTTAAACTTTTGTCTCAATTATTTGTGCTACAAAAAAAATTAACTTACTTTGGATATAAAAGTAAATGACAATTATCAAGTAAAACTTTGTCGTCGAAGTCCCTTTTCAACATAGAAATGTTTTCATGTATCACGCCAATCGCAGAGTGTAAAAAGTATTTATGACGTTTAAGATTACGTGTTAGAGATTTTTCATTATAGCTTCCTTTCAGTGACGACCGTATTAACACCGCGACATCACGACTGCATACTTTACTTCCAAAACTGCTTATATATCTAAAATACAGATAATCATAATACAGCAACTATAAAAATGACAAAATCTTTGCTACGAGTTTGTCCTGTTGTCTATTGATTTTAAAAAATAGCTAGCTTTTTCCGCGGCTCCGGTCAAAAGTGGTTGATATGATCCACATGAACGCGACATATAACATAGACAACTATAATGTTTGGGTAAATTAATAGAAAAACAAACACGTGGTTCTGATTTATTATATCTATACTTATAATACATATGCATTTAAAATTGCTAAAAGTGAAAAAAAAAACTTTTTTAAAAGCCTAGACTATGAGCATATTTCTATAATCTCAACTTAGTATGTTATGTCATTTGTGAGAATTCCTGATAGTGAATAGTCATACATACATGACTCATAAATACCCCTTCAACTATTAATGAAAGAGTTCTGAAAAATATCTATAGACATTTCATGACATATTCTAATATACTGGAATAATAAATTAACTTACGTATTGAATATTTTATGTGAAGACACGAGACTGTTCAGACTGAAGCATTGTTTCTTGACCGATTGTATTTTCGATAATCTGTTTAAAACTTTCCTTTGATGTACTACCATTGATAGCATCTGTGAAATTGCAATAATATATTTTTAGATTTCATAATTGAATTTTATATAAAACTAACTTTTGCTAGCGGCTTCTCTCACGTTCATTTCGGTTTTTACATCTTGGGTTACATTATTAGACTTTTAGTAAGAATCACTATTTTTTTTTTTGAAAATATAATATAGTCTTCCTCGATAATTGTACTATCCAACACTGAAAGAATTTTTCAAATCGGACTAGAGGTTCTTGAGGTTAGAGCGTTCTAACAAACTAACAGACTTTTTAGCTTTATGATATTAATATAGATGTTAATTTTGTGAGTAAAAAGAATAGAATACACTTTGTCTCACAGCTAGGTTCCAAAATTGATTTTACCATTTATTATTTTATTACCAACAGTCTGCAGTCCTTACTCGCATAGCACCACTTATAGAGTTTATTTATTTAAAAATGTATGCCAAAATTTAATTTAGTAACATTCATTTTCTTATATCTTTAATTTTTACCAGAATGGAGACAAATTCAATGAATCATAGATCATTACAATTAGTCCAGCCCTTCTCATCATCATTAGTTATCTCTCGCGGAACGATTAAATTGAATTAAGCCCTGTTTTGAAATATAAGCTTTTCTGTTTAAGAAAGTTTGTTACAATCCTTTGCAGTAGAAATGAAATTGTCATATTCTCTTATCAAAACTATACATACCCTTGGGTTACTAGAAAGAATATCAAATTCTTTCATCTTAACAAATTCTGAGAACCGTTCTTTAACAGTATCAGGCTTCATACAAAATACCCTCAAGCACCGTCTCTGAGCTTCTTCTGATATTTGATATTCCTGAAAATTAATTGGTATTATTTATAAAAATGGGGTAACAAAACAAACATTTTTAAATGCCCACTTTATATTTATGCTATTGACTGCTGAAATCAATTTGTGGAATGTATTTATACAAAAGTTTTTAAAGTATAAGCTCAAACTAGGTCACATCCATCCTTATATTATAACCGTGAAATTTTGTGGGTATGTTTGTTTCTCTTTTATTTGAAAACTACTGAACGGATTTGATGAAGTTTAATTGAAATATTGCTCATACATCAGAATAACTTATATTAATATGAACATATTGTGACATGGATAAAAATGAGGGCACCAGAAGTACTAAATATTTTTATTGAATTCAGTATTGCCATATAGGGTTCTAAACATTTACAAACAATCAAACAAGTCATATAGATTTCATTGAATGTAGTTTGAACCCAACAAATTTGCACACATTAAGTGACTTTAGATGATAAATATCGAAAATATTCTAAGGAAAATAAGATATATCTCATTTTCAAACTGTTTAAAAAAACCATAGTCAAATGATTTATATAACTGATTTTTTACTTACAAAGATGCAAAATTATATAACTAATAATTTTATTACCTCCAATATTTTTCTTATTTCTAATAGCGCTTTATAATTATTCTTTAATATAGCTGGTACTAGTCTTATTGCTTCCTTAATATCCAACCCAGCTAAAGAATCAACATTTTCTAAAATAAGATTAGTGTTAACTGGATCAGAGGAAATTATAAAGCCATTACTTTTTATACTGTTAGCATCAAATTTTATAATATTTTCAGCTATATCTAGAGATTCTCGGATGTCACGCATGGGTCTGTGTTTTAAAGGTAAATAATTTTTGCAGTATTTAGCAAAATTCTCACTGGACACTGCAAGTCTCCATTGTAAATATCTTTCTAGGACACTCATTCTTATTGACACTAAAAATGTAAAATACAGCGATTAGTTTGATTAAATAATACAGTATTGGTCCATATTAAATTGTTACAATATATTTTATGTAATAATAAGCAGTAACTTTGAAAATTGTATTAAAATTCATTCCCTTAACACTATACTTAAATGGAAAGGTTGTGGACGCTTTATAAAAATATAAATAGCTTTAAAACATCATTATATAATTAATTTTGTGATGTGGTTTGTGTACCACCAAATGATTATATATCAATAATTATATAACATAATAACATAGAAATTAAAACTTACAAATATTTGAAGAACTATCAGAAAACTGTTTTAAATATTTCTCATGAGTAGGCCATTCTTGAAAAATGTCCAATAAATATTCCTCTAGATTTAGATCTTTTATTAAACCTTCTTTTTTTAAAGACAAAATGGTTCGTGACTTGACAATTGTATTATATCTTAAACAATAGATATTTCTCTAATAACTGTTTAAACAATAGCATTAAGAAATCAGATCAATTTACACCTCATGTAAATTCTACTGTCATACCAAAACTATGTAGGCAATATTTATTTTTTTATATATTATGGAGATTATAATGAGTATTTGGCTCACTTGATTGTGTTTATCATCACCTTTGGATATCAGCAAAAAATTATTACTTGATCTATCAGTAGCGGCAGAGTTGCTACATTTTATACAAAACAATGAATATTACATATAATTCATAAATAAGTTTAAAGAACACTATAACATATTTTTCATAATTAACTTCTTCATTTAATATATAATATGATTAAATACCTTATTAGGTGCATAGGTAGAATTTTTATAAATCCACATTCTTTTAGAATTTCGCCATAGTTATCCATAGATATAATATTCATACAAAATAAATGTGGATTGTAGCATGCCTCTTCTGCACTTATTTCAAATTTTCTTAATATATTTAGTGTAAATTCTAGACTTTGTGTATCAATTTTTGATATATTTGGTTCCTTTTTCTTTAATTCTTCTCGTTTTAAGTCAGACATCGACTGACCTATAAAGAATAAATAAAAATTCTTAGTACAGTCAAGATTATAAGAAATTAAATCCAACTTATCACTTCTTAAAGTCTGAAACTCACCTGTTACTTTCTGAAATAGTTTTATGAATGGTATTTCTTCATAATTACTATTAAAATAATTTCTTATGTTTACAAAATCCAGTGATAAAGTTTTGAAGGACTGTTTAGTAAAACATATAGTAGTTTTCTTAGACAACATATTAAACTTTTACCACAGTTTAGTAAAAACTAATTGTACAAAGAAGATGCATTACTGATGCTTAAATACAATAATATATTAATGCAAAAATAACAGTAGTATGTATTACATATTTATTTAAATATTCGTAATCCTTATCTGTCATTGTCAGAGCGTTATTACAATTTCATTATATATACGTACTGATTACTAAGTGCTATAATTTTACAATATTATGGGCACTATATCCTAAATTTATTCCTAAAATTAAAAAATAGAAAGAAATACAGAAATTGATTTTACGGTATTAATCCTACCTGCGTCTTGTCACCTGTGATAGATCAAAGTATCTAAAATTCGTATGTAGTTTTACAATCCATAATTCAAAGTCTGTGGTAATCAAATATATCACGGTCTTTTGAGTTTGTCAAGTTGTCACTTGTCACTAAATAAGAAGTAAGTCAATAATTGCCTTTTGCATGTCAGTTACTAAATACAAATACTTTAGAGTATTTGTTTCATGAAATATTAGAAAAATACGAATTAGTCGACGGAACTCAAACGTAAACTTTATACGTATTAAATATTTATCTGCGGTACGCCTCTTACAGTATACAAAATTATTTATTTAATTCATTTGTAAAGTTTAAGACGTATTTTATGTATACGCCCAGTCTACTGAATAAAATTATCTTTTGAAAGATATTTCTAATTTCAGATGGATTGGTCTACCGTAGCAAATCATTTTAGACAAACATGGCTTACAACTTTAATGAGTTTTATATTATTTTGCGGAGTTACTTATTTTTTATTTTGGTCTGAGGTACTTACTTTTTGCTAAATCATAAATTTTAAAACTTATTGCTGTCGATGTAAATTTTAGTGTGATGAAAATATTTTTAAGGGTCATGCAATTCAAAATAACTTGATGTTGGATGAACTTGTTAACGCAGCTGAAACCATTGATGTTCATTATGAGGACGAAGCGGCGAAATACGAAGGTAAAGTTATACATATCGTGGGTCCACTAAAGATATTGGAGCCGATTACTGAACCTGATTATAATATACAAGTACAGGCTGTTAAGCTTCGAAAACGAGTCCAAATGTATCAATGGGTGGAAGAAACTACGTGAGTACTATTTTCTTATTATAGCACACGAGCCAGATATTTACTTGGTTACATTACATATTATTGCGCTGTTAACTTATTAAATTATTTATTTAAAATACACATTACAGTTTCTGACTACAAGTATCCATGGTGGTTTAGTTCCCATATGAAATTTATATGACTTAAATGTTTCTCCTACCCCTTTTATACTTTAAATTTTAACCAGACAAATGAATGTAAATGCTTAAAGAAATTAGAAATTATAATATAAAAATTATAGACCATGAGGTAATGAAACCCATATCCCTTCGGCTTAATTTAAAGAGTCCTGCTAGACCAACTATCTTCTTAAAAATGAATTGTAGAAGTTTTATTTATGTTACTCAATTAATTTTTTATGTAATAGGCATTTATTTGATTGGAAGATTAAATTAACCAATTTAATTATGAAAAATAAGTCAAAGTGTTCTTAAATCATATTTATGAATTATATGGTATACTCATTGTTTTATAGAAAATGGAGCACTTGGCCTATACTGTGTGCTTAATAGAAAATTTCTTCATCAAAACTGACTCAGTAGTTTTCATATTACAGTTGAATTAATACATTTTATTCTAAATTAATTTAATGCTGTTGATTAAAGATACTTGAGAATTATCTATTAAACTAAAAATCTATATTAAAGTAAATTTTAATTTTGTTTAAGGTATAATAGGATAGTCCCGAACCATTTCTTATTTACATAATGAAGGTTTGATAAGGGACTTGTATCTAGAGATTTTTTTTAATGAATATCTTATGAGAAATATCAAAACAATTTTCTGATAGTTCTTAATTATATAAAAATTAAAACATGTACATTTCTAAAATGCATAATTGTTACTCCATTTTCTTAGCAACATCCACTAATTAGATATCAGTTTAGTTATTTCATTTAGTTATAAATATAATATGATTATACACAAATATACTGATTAGTAATAAGGAAATTTAATTTATTCTACATTTACAGAATAATAACCAATAATTACATTTCTATATAAATATTTTATTTAGTTATAAATATAATATTTCTATAATTAATTATAGTGATTGGAATATGGAAATTTAATTTCAGGGAAACTGATAATTTTGTAAGCGAACATGTTGATGAGTCACAAAAAACATACTGGTACCGCAAAGAATGGAAAGATTATGTTGTGGATTCCTCATTATTTTACATTCGTCCCGGCCATCACAATCCTACATCTATTCCGATGTTCAGTGAAACACATATTGCCGATAATGTTAAAATTGGGTGGATGTTTTTGGGTAAGACATATTTCCATAGCGTATATCTCTATGTTAATGATTGTCTTTTGAGAAAGCTTAGCTTTATTCGACACATTTTTAATAAGCTTATTTTAGTTTCACTTGCAATTTGGCAAATCTTGAGTGTTTTTAAACTACAAGTCATTCTCTTGATGATGCTAAATAGCAGTTTTTGAACTGCTTTATAGTACGTAGGAAGTACATTACTCCTACAGTAGGATTTCAGAAAGTCCAAACTTAATAATTTTTATAAGTAATTTATCTTGAAAGTTGGGGTCAAAATGTCAGTAGAATTTTT
Source organism: Hebomoia glaucippe (assembly GCA_025727935.1). NCBI lineage: Eukaryota > Metazoa > Arthropoda > Insecta > Lepidoptera > Pieridae > Hebomoia > Hebomoia glaucippe. Next base: position 1,850,582 of record JAOSYY010000005.1, read on the forward strand.
AAAACTATCAATAATGAAAAGGTTTAGATTCTTTCATTAAAAAAAATTAAAATCTAATTCTAATATTTAATATCATTATCACATGATAATATCTTTGTGCTTGTATTTGACAAATTTAATTGATACATATTTCTTATTCCATTATCTAATATATAAAATTCTCGTGTCACAGTTTTCATTGACATACTCCTCCGAAACGGCTTGACCGATTTTGATTAAATTTTTTGTGCTTATCCGGTATCTATGAGAATCGGCCAACATCTATTTTTCATCCCCCTAAATGTTAGGGGTAGTCCACACACAATTATTTTTTTTTTATTTTTTAGACAAATTTTTTAATTTCTATTTTTTTATGATACAACATACAAAAATACATACAATCCTTAATTTTCACCCCTCAACAATCAACCCCTAATTTTTAATCGCAAAATATGTACGGGCAAAACGAACTTTGCTGGGTCAGCTAGTTTATTATTTAATTTCGCAAATATTTAGTGATTATTAACAAAACGAATTACTTCATGTTTTACCTGCTTTTCATATAGCATAATCGCTTGGGAAAAAAATGCCCTTTTAAAGTATATCTTACTTAAACGTATGTCACTTGTATTAATTAAACAATGTTTTCTATTGTAGGTTTAGAGGTGAAACGAAAAGTTAATGATTACTATGAGATATGGTCAGACTCGCGTCCAGAGAGGAGTGATATAAAATTACACTCCGGTTTTTACTATCATGGTAATAGTGCTCTTGAACATGAAATTGGCGATTTGCGTGTGCACTTTTCTTACGCAGGAAGAGAGGATGATATTGTAAGAATAATTCTTTTGTTTTTGGTAAAACTAGGAGTACCTTTCGGTGACAATTTTATTTAAACATTATTTCAAGTCCAACGCTGATGATAATATATTAAGTATAAATAGTTTAGCCTCAGAAGTTTTTTCGAGATATGGCCAGCCGTTTCGGAGACTGTATGATATTTTTGTTTTTACAAAAATATATTTCCACAGTTTAAAGTTATGTTAAAACTAAAATTAATTTATGCGTAAAACACTGTATTTTTTTTTAATTAATTAAATAATAATTGTGTTATTTCTCTTGGTACAGTATACTGCTGTAGGTGTAGTAGAAAGTGGTACACTTCAACCATACAGCCAGGAGAGCTTTCCTTATGCAGATCCGATATCACTCCTTCGTAAAGGGTCATATAGTTTGCTCCATCTTTATGAAGTTGAGAGACGTGCGGCAAATACGCAAATGTGGAAATATAGGCTGCTGGGTTTCGTTCAAGTATTTGCTTCAGTCATGACCTTACATCCTGAATGGATAACACTGTGTAAGCATTAAAGATATATGGTCATTAGGACCATTATACAGGTTGTTTGAAGACTACTCCCGAAGCCGAAAATGGGTGATTGTAGTTATGACACCTTTGATAATGGGACGGAAAAAAATTCGATCCTGACTGATGAAAAAAAAACCAGCAATTAAACGCAAACCAGCAGTTTCATTGCTGGTTTTTTTTTCAGTATTTTTTATGAAATTATCATTTCATTTAGCTGTAAAAACATGATGAAGCGTATATAACTCTAAAAAAACGTTTTAAAAATGTGTTTTTTTCATCAGTCAGGATCGAATTTTTTCCTTACCATCATCAAAGGTGTCATAACTACTATCACCCATTTTCGGCTTCGGGAGTAGTCTTCAAATACTCTGTATTTTAAAAAAAAAATTAAAATTTATTTTTTGACCTAAAGTACAATACGAAGAAATCCGTAGTGATGATTTTTAAATTTTGGTGTCACTCTTTCATTATTTTTTAGAGCTGCGTTTTGGAAAGGACTCTTAGAAGATTATAAACTTACATGTTTTTTTGTACGAGACTCGAAAGAAAAAAAAAATCGTTTTTGTGCGTTATGTTCCGGCCTAGGAGAGAAAATATTTAGGGCTGCCAAAATTTTTTAGGTCTGCCGAAATATGAAAGCGATTGGTTTTTATCAAATTTAAGATTGCATTACATTCTTTTTACAATGTATGGATGTATATAATGAACAAGCTGACCCGAGAAACTTTCTATACGTCATATGATTTGATAACTCTTAAATAGCAATAGTAAGCCAACCTAAAGAGAGAAAAAAATCGTGGACTTTTATATTTTTTTAATATGAATAATTGCATTATTGTGAGCTAGATATGCAATGGAAGTTTTCAAAAGGAATATATTTTCCACGTGAAATAATTACTTAATCCATATCAGTAGATCGTGAAATTAGTACGTTCAACCAAAGAGACAAACTCTTCAACTATATTATAATAAAGTATTGGTAATTAATATCATTCAGACAAGATTATATCTGTTAGATCTTTATTTAAAACCAAACTCATACTGTAAATGGTATAGCGAGTATGTTTGTTTCGCTCTCATGTTTAAACCGGCAAATCGAATGAAGACTGCTGACATGTTTAAGTTATTTTTATGTTAGAGATTTATGTACTGGTTGACAACCAGAATGGGTTGACCAAATCAACATTAATGCGAGTGAAATCGCGGGTAAACCTAGTACATATATAAAATATTTATTGATTTAACATCCGTGTAGTGTAAAGTAAAGCGATATGCTTATATTGTTTCAGTTCTACAATGTAAATTTGTGTCAAGCCATCTTCGACGTTGTTCGCGAGTATGGGTCAACTTTATTTTATCCTATATATATACACTGGTAGTAATGTCCATTCCATGGTAAGTAATATTAGAAGGACTCTTTATTCCATGTACAATATATAGAATTTTTAAATTCGAGCAAAATATATCCATTTGTTGAGAAGCGTCGAGCACAGTACAACAACGCGTTCAGCATGCTAATGGGTCCTCGGTTCTGTAGTGCACCTGGGATGTTCGTGGGAGCGTGCTTTTAAACGACAGTACTTAGGCGATGTGAATCCCGCGGCAGCAAGTGTGGGGCAGCGCCAACACTGTCTTGGCGAAGATCGCGGACAGTATAGACTGCCCAATGCCCATACGTTGGTCACTGCTGCAACGGAACATTTCAACGAGACCGCGGTCGTGATGCGGCAGTGACAAACATAATTTTATTTTACGTTATTTTTTTGTAATGTAAGCTTCTTGTAAGTCTTTGTTAATAATAATTTAAATTGACGTGTTTTTCTTCCACAGGTTATATCACAGATCGCTGTTCGGACTTCTAATACTTCTTGGAACTATAATCCCAATCCTCCACTATTCTACTCTTTTGCGGGAATCGGAGGCTCGGCACGCGCGTTATGAAAATCGCTGACCCCATAATGAACCTCGTGCTGCCTTATCTAATAGAGACGTGCGTGAAGACCCTCACGCCAACTAAGTTCGCCAACCGGCCAAAGTATACTGAGATGTGTTTGAAAGTATTTTTGTCTGTAAAATAAAGGAAATTATAAAAAAGAAAATTTTTGCTTAAAGTCGTCGAGTATATGTATAAAAAACAAATATTTCCCTGAAAAATGTGAACAAGCTTTATAATCGGTAGCGATTTACTTTACCTAAGTTAATAAATAAAAATATGTCTAAATATGTATTATAAAGATAATATCTTATTAAAAAAAAAACAAATTATGACAAGGCAATCGGGCAATATTGACCAAGCATACTGTTAATCTAATATATAAAATTCTCGTGTCACGGTGTTCGAACTTGAACTCCTCCGAAACGGCTCGACCGAACCTTA
>JAOSYY010000005.1:1858801-1873825 GCA_025727935.1 Hebomoia glaucippe
TTTTTTTTTAATTTGAAGTTGTGTATAAGAATTATTTGTGCTTTAAAAGATTTTCAAAGTCAGGTCGGTCTACACGCATCTCGTCGTAATAAAATTGTTAACCCTAATATATAGAATGTTTGGGGACTGCTCCCGAAAACGAAGACGGGCGTCATAATACTTGTGACACCTTTAATGAAGGAACGGAAAAAATCGATCCTGACTAAAAACTGACATTTTTAACACTTTTTATTAGCATTATTTACGCTCCATCTTGTAAGTTACACCTAAATGAAACGATAGTTTCATGGAAAATACATTACTTTATTAAAAAAATAACCAGCAATGAAGCATGATAACAAAGACAGTTGGACTAACATGATGCAGGGAAGTAACGCTTATAAAACGTTTTAAAAATATGATTTTTTTAGTCAGTATCAATTTTTTTTCATCAATGTTGTCATTAGTACTATCACCTGTCTTCGTTTTCGGGAGCAATCCTCAAACACCTGTATGGAAAATTATTATTTTATACCATTTTTTGAAAATCCTACTTTAACACCTTTTAATTTTATCAAATTATATAATGAATAAGATTATTTAAAATCGTCAATAACTAGAATCTTATCCAACCATTGATCAGCAGTATAATTTTGACGTCTTGAAAATTTTGCGGTCTTAGCCCCGGGGTAACAGGCATAACCACAAAACTAATACTTAAGATGATTAGGAACACTAGTTTAACCACAAATTCAATACTTAAGATGATTAGGAACACTAGTTAATTGTAAAATATACTATATATTTTAACTGCAAACTAGAATAAGTGAAGTATTTTACACAATCTCACTTTATTCCTCAATGATGCATGATGATTATACTTCCTCTTTAGTCCCGCCTCCATACTGTAATTTCCTCATTCCCAAGTAAATGCAGACATAAAACTCTTTAGTAAAGTATATATGATTGTAACCTTTATAAAACTTTTCTGAACTCATGAACGATTTCACCTGTGACTAATAATCGCAAGGTACTTGAAAAGTTAATATGTAAAAACTCTTTAATAAAAATTTTCACATAATTATTTTAAAGATAACATTAATCGCATTATGTTAAGTCCTAGATGAAATACAGCGTGTAATGAAAACTTATTGTTTCATATTTTATTTAGGTATATCTATAATATTTATATATATATTATAACTCTTTATAGATAAATGCGTATGTTTTATATTTACCTGTTGCCCCAATACGAACATAATTTTGGTAAGTTCTGAGTGCGTTTCGAAAAACATCATCGTTCACATATCCCTTACGTAAACTATTTCGACTCAGGTAACCAAACTTGATCAGGTAAAACTGAAAAATTAAACATCACAAAAATTTTTATGAGTTTAAAAGTAATACCAGAGAAATTTTTGTTAAAAAAATATACAAATGACTATGCAGCGTTGAACAAAACAAGTCATTTAGAAAAACATAGCAATGTATCCATTAAATTATGAGTTTTTATATACTTAGTTTTTTAATAAAAGCTCATTTTATTTTCCATTGTGCATTCCCACGGCAATGTATTTTAAGTTTGCCCAAGAAAGTGGGTTGATTAATAAGTATTATTATATTACCCATAACGTGTATACTATAAATACGATACTTGCCTAATAAGGAACTCCTGGAGGCTAATTACGTGAATAAACAGGTCGTTAACTGCGTGTCTGTGACTGTGTGTAGATTATTGTAATTATATAAAATTGACTTACCGCATATTTTGTATCTTCAGATGAAAGATAAAGGCCGTATGATATTTCACAAAGGGAGCATAGAATTGTTGTCAGAGACAGACATATTTTTGCCAATCTCATGGTTACGTTTGAAAGATGTATCTCTGAATAGGGTCTGTATATGCTTGCACTGATATAAATGAGACTTCCATAGCCTTAGACGTTTAAAGGTCACCGCACATTAGCTGATAAAGCGCTAAGGCGACAAAACGCTGCCATTAGCTTTTGTCAATATCCGCTAAATCTTTACATGTATTAATAAATAAAATTAAAATTCCTTTATTTATTATTAAAATACCAGCAGTATATATAATTTTATATTGTATTTATAATCGAAACACAAATTATTATATTGTTAGTGCATTTGCAGTGCTTTTTTTCCTCAGCAGAGTAATTACTCTGGAATGCGACGGAATAAAATGTAAAGGCGAGTCCTATATAACCGGCGGTAATTGTATGCGTAATTCATTCAACAAATGTGCAATTCTCATTGCAGCTAATTAATGATATATACAGCAGTAACCATTATTAACGTTAAAAATAATATATCTAAGTATATAAAATTGAAACGAATAAAAGCGTGGGGCTCTGTTAGTTCAAAGTAAAATTAACAAATCTCAACTTATTGCTTTCTATTTTAGTCCCAAATCTTAGTTAGGTTTTAATCAGGAATTAAAATATTAATTTAAATATAAATGATTTCATTTTCATGGGAATTTCATATGGTGAGCTCGTTCCACCAAAAGTAGCCTTTCTTTCTGACTATTAGATACGCGTTAAAATTGTTCTTGTAGATGGTCAATGTGCGGCAGCCATAAAATACGCGTCGCTTATGTATTAACATTTTCCTCGTATTGAAACAAGTTTGCAAAATATCGTGGACTGTGACGAATATTCTTTTGGTGTATCCCAACGGGTTACCCCATTACTGTGGCAAACCCAGAGGCATTTGATGCTCCTTAAGAAATGCATACAATAATATATTATATAATAAATTATTACTATTGTCATTTTATTATCATATCCCAAGGTTAACACGATGGTTTTATTTGACGTTTAAAATTTAATTTATTCTTAGTTCAAGATCTATATTGAATACAATTATGTACTTAGACTTATCAAATAATAATTATTAGTTACTAAAACTGTTAATTAAGAACGCTTCTTATTTTAAACTAATTTAAAACGATTTTATAAATGAAGAATTTTTTTATACTTTTTATCTGTAAATAAAATCACGTCTGTTTATAACATGAAATTAACGGCTTTATTCTTCAACAGATTAGTTGATATACAATAAAATAAACAATATTTTTATAATTTTTCACTGCCTATTTGTCTCTGCGGTCAGCGAAATGACTGGACCGATTTAGACGGATTTTTACCGACGAATAACTAATATTATAAGAAGTAACTGAGGGTATTGTAATTTCATCAACTTCATGTATCTTTTTTTATATAAAACGAACTCAGAAGAACGGAATACTAATCTCTCCTAAAATTTAAATATAATTTTGAACAAAGAAGAATTTATTTCATACAAAAATAATTATTAATAGATTTTTGAACATAAAAAATTTATTGAAACCGGCTGAGATATTAAGATAGAGGTCATTAACTTCTTCAGGGGCTTGGTATTGTTTAAGTTCTATGTTGTCTTCAATAATTCTTTTTCGGTACTACAATCACTCCTGATAAACGATGCAAAGATCAAAAATAGGAAAAAGGTTTAGATAGTAAATCGTCGAATTTTAAAAGGCGATTTTTCTTTTAGATGAAATATCTTAGGTCATATGCCTATAGATATAATTGGAGAATAATATGTTTTGCAAGTACGTAATAGACGACAACAAACGACTAAATAACCAATCTTACAGACACATTTTGCCTTATGATTAGGTAAATATGCCATGACTTTATAGAAATGCGGTTTAAGTTATCCTCACATTCCTCTTAATTGTGGTTATTGTCATGAGCATTTGGAAAACAAGGAAAATATCCAAATAACAAAGATGATTTCAACGTTTGAATGTCTATTATAATATGTGAAACTAGTAAATCTCTGCCCAAATAAATAAGTGTCTTCTTAGAATTGTATGTAAATAGTTATCATATTTGATTTTACGTTACCAACTTAAGCCCACTTTTATTTTCAAACTAAATTTTGTAAGCTTTCTAAAGATTAACTCGTTAAAGGAAACTTATGTCACTTGCCTCATAAAACTATATAAAGAAAAATGAGTATTGCTGTTATTGTTCCCAATATTACAATTAATAATAACACTTATGAAACTTTAACATATATGTATATGACGAATATAGTAATTTACGAAGATTAAAAGTTTTAACACATTCCTTTATCATTTATAAAGGTTTGTCGGAAAAATAGCTCCCTGTAGTAACTTCAAGTCTCATAATTGAGGAACCGTATTAGTTAAATGATTGTATCCTAATCATAATTAACTTTAGATAGACATGCCACATATAATTATAATGTTCTACTTTAACACGCTTGTTAGTTTTACTTGTAACAGACAATGTATCCAATTAAAATCTTGTACATCAATCCTACTTCTAATTGTCGAATTATAACGAAATGATGCTTTATACATAGTTTTTTTATTATACAATTTATTATTTCAACTAAACTTGCCTTAAAAGTTTGCCCTAAGTATTTAACTTAAAAGTTTTCTCAGTCCTATCGTACATACTGTACTAGCTCACCCGCGCAACTTCGTCTGTGTCACAAAGGAAGTTTATGATCCAGATATAACATCTACGAAGTTGGCATATAAACCGTTTTCCTTGAAAAAATACATATGAACATCAATTTTTAAAATGATCTGTTTAAAAATTTATGAGTTTAGCGATGTCGGATATAGAAAGATCGTTTCTTCATACATACTAGCTTACTACATAGCTACCTGCACAAAATTAGTCGGCGCCAAATAAGATAATATGTACACAAAATTGATAACCATATAATAAGCATATAAGTCTTCAAAAATCGTGCATACCAATATAAATATTCAGTGGTCAAATAGTTTCAGATATAAGAAATATCGTATATACCAATATCCTCTTCTAAACCTAACTATCCTTAGAAAAATGTATCCAAATTATATGTTTAGTGGAACCCTTTATGTTAATAAATATTCTTTACAAGGCTCCGTATGTGTCTAATACAATTTATATGGGATTATATATTAGTGACGTAAAAACTAATTTAAAAATATCCATTGATTACGTAAGCTTAGTTTGAACTTAAATATTTAAAAAATGTAAACTATAAAAAATATTCAATAACTTGTTTTGCCACCCGTAGCCTTAATTGTTGTTTCCGTCCTGTTTTTGTTAGTATAGACGTATATATGTAATTAGTAAAACGCACGAGTGAAATAATAACAAGATTAAGTTTTTCTTTTAAACAACAAATCTTTTGAATTATAAATAACAGGAAAATATTTAAATTTGACAATGTATCACTCATTGTTTCCTTTCTTCCATATTTAACACTTTCGTATAATGATTGATAAAAGATTATAATTTTTTTATAATACAAATGACAAATTATCGAGCCATTCAATTAAAAGCTGCGATGTCACAAATAGACACTTGCGTAGGCAGTAAGTAATTGAACATTTCGCAAGACATCGAAGAAAATGAATACTCGTACAAAGATGTGAGTAGTTATTGGAAACAGCATTATAAAGACGTAATTATGAACCAGTTATTAAACAAGATTATTTCATGGCAAGCGATTACCTTTTTGTAACAATGGAATTCAATCCGTATTCCAAAAACTAAAGTCCGTGTACAATAATTCATTTTAACTTTTACAAATGTTATATTATTCTTTGTACATACGAATTCCTTTGGTATAATATTTTTAAAATTAATCTAAATGTTCAAATACAAAATATGATAGTATACAAATGATCAGTCTTAAGTTGAAAATAATATTTTTATACTTCTAAGAAATCACAGGGAATAATGTATAATTAAATAAACAAGAACTAAATTATCCTAAATCTAACAAATATTTCCTTAAATCACTAAAAGTTTTGTCTAGTTTGATAGACTAAAGACCGTATCTCTATTAATATCCTATAAAGGATCAATGAAGTACATCTCTAAATGCACAAATATTGGCAGTTGGCACTGACATTTGTATTTTGACAACCATCTGTGGCATACAGGGCATGTGCATTGTTTATATTACTTTTCTAAATTTTAATACTGTATTTTTGGATATTTACTTGCCATAAATAGTTATTGTTGGAATATTACTGTTACTTAAAAAGTAGCTCTTTATAATGCCTCCTAAAAAGCAACCCGAAAAAGGCGCAAAAAGTGCCAAAACTGGTAGTAAATCCGCCGGTGATTCAAAAGGTTACTTTTTTATTGTATTCTAATACATATATACGAATGATTTTGACTAACCTCTCAGTAATCTTATGTTTCAAATTTAGAATCTGCAAGTAAAGAAAAGAAAGGTGGCACCGCTGTCAAAGTCCGTCACATTTTATGTGAAAAACAATCAAAATGTTTAGAAGCTCTGGAAAAATTGAAGGCCGGCCAAAAGTTTCCTGATGTAGCAACTGCATACAGTGAGGATAAAGCGCGTCAAGGTGGAGACCTCGGCTGGATGACGCGCGGATCCATGGTGGGACCATTTCAAGATGCAGCTTTTGCACTGCCAATATCTTCAGTAACAAGTCCTGTGTATACTGATCCTCCCATAAAAACTAAATTTGGATACCATATTATTATGGTAGAAGGCAAAAAATGAGTGACACAGTTTTTGAGTTTGAATATTTTTGGGCTATACTCCTGCTGTTTATAATGGAAAGGATTTGTTGCTTACAAGAACAATTTGATAAGGATTTTGCATTATTGCCAGATTCTCATCGATCTAATGAATCACTTGCTTCAAATATTGAAGACTTTGCCAATAGAGAGTAAGCCCAAGTTCTTATACCCTTAAAGAAATTAAATTGTATGTAAAACTTTTATAAAAAGATGCTTATATTAAATGTAGAGGGTTTTAATATGCACTGCATAACTGAAAGACACCCTTTTATGCAAGCCCTCAATGTATAATCAAGAAACAATAATGCATGTTATAATTAGTCATTAAATCAGCATTATTTACTTAACTGAATGTTTCCTACGATTGATGTGAATGGTATTGTTTCAGTTTTGGTCTAAAACATAGTTTTCTAAGACTTTATCGTTTGATGCATATAACTATGTTACTCACTTTGGTGTATTTCTGCAATATTTGCCTATGGTACATTATGATGAAGAAATCTCCTAGCAAGAGATATTCCTATCGATTTAGATTATTTTTTCCAGCCTGAAGAAAATGATTTGGTTATATATGGTGGATAAATAAAAAAGTTTTGCTTATAATAGTTGGATATCCTTACTTTGAAATCATATTAGAAATGTAGAGCTTTTGTAATAGCTTTACAAGGAGGACTGGTAAAGGTTTCCAATATTATAGTTATGAAGAATTATAGTTATTAATATAAGTCATTTACAAGTCACATATATATCAATTACTATTTCAAACTATTCTACAATATCTGAAATTGAAACTCAATATTTTACTTAAATATTTGTTTTTATTAATGACACAATATCATAAAATTTTTAGTTCAATAAATTACTTACAATCTTAAACTTAAAAGATGTAATTTGTGATATAAAACTCTATTAATAATGTAAACTATGTAAATAAATATTGTCAGTAAAATAACACTTGTACATTGGAAGGTGTTTAGAAAAAGATGTACAAAGATATTTTTCATGTTAAATTAATATTGAAAATGAGGTCAATATTTACGATATAAAAGTATTATTTGATTTATGTTTGGTATAATGTCTAGGTTGTTTGTTTCCTTTATACCCGTAAATTAGGATTTGTGTATCGGACATATTTCAAGAGAGCATCGTTTTCTTCACAAACAAATGGTTTGACGTGGTGACAGGCTACATCATGCCAATGTACTCCATCGTTATAGAAATTGTTCAGGATTGCTACGCAATGTTCAGCTGCGCCGCCTTGAATAAGCTCCTAAAACAAAGTTAATAGTAAGCGCCTTTCAGAAAATATTAGCCATATTCATTATAAAATTAATACTTGGGTAGCACAGTAATTTAAAAGTCAAAGTATTATTTTTTTATATATGTTATAGTTATGTACATAATATATAGATATTATTTATACAACATCATAAAGCATGAAGTTAATTTCGTGTTAAGTAAATCGATACGGGATTGTGGCTAAACGAACTAATTCAAATTATGGCCTGTCTGCAAAGTACTCGTGGTCAATCTTGCCTGTCGTTATTTAGATCCAAATAAATTGATATTATTTCTAGAAAAATGTACCAATGCAAGCTATAATGCTATAAATAAAAGACGTTTCTACTTACAATAAATAATATATCTTTGTAAAACCAGTTTCTTAATTTATAATTTTCTACGTTTTGAATTGTATTCAAAACGAATTTATTTGCAACTATATAATTTGAATATTCATTAATAACTGCATTGTGTATAAATAGGTAGTGACATTTAGAAATGTTCGCGACTGATAAATATTTTTAACTAATGATTCATAGCTAGACCTCTATAATATAACTTTCAAGCAAAAGTTATATAATTACCATAATAATGTTGTAACATGCAATTAGTGGAAATGACGAAAATCTGACACAAGAAAGAATGAACATTCCAAAGTCACATATGTATTCTCATGGGCTTCGCGTTGGAGAAAGTTATGTCAAACAATATGGCGACACGGGCCGAATATCGATTAGCTTTTGTTGTACCGCCTGTAGAAAGCGGGTTGCAATGATGCGGGTACGCCCTTCGGCAAATATTTCGCGAACATTAAAATTCACGCTTTCGTTTTCATTGCGTGACATCCGTCGCGTCAGATATTTAACCGCTGCTTTATGACAAACATTACTTAACGGTTCGCGGAATCGAATCCGTTGCGTCATAGCGTATGACTGATTACACAATTTTATGGTTAGTTACTGAGGGTATTGTTCAAGAAACGAATTAATATGACACCTAGTTACTGCAGATAATTGGGCGTGGAGTGACGACATGCCTGGACGCCATAGCTCTCTACCATTATTTATATGGTAATTTAGACTTATTGGTCATTTTACGTAAATCTCTATAACTCACTCTGTTATCAGGTTGTGGTTTGCCAATACCACCGCCCTCTGACCAATCGTTTTGCTGACGGTTGGTGGTAGGTGCAAGCTTTTGTAGTTCTGCAGTCCAGAACCAACCGTTAATTTCGTTGGGAAGCAAATCTGGCCTGTTGCAGCCCTTGAAATCGCAGAGTCGCCCAGACGTCCAGATGTATTTGATCTAAAATATTAAGAATGATTGCTCAGAATTATTATGCAAATAAACAATATATTTTCTACTTTTGTGGTTTTCATTTTTCTAATATTTGCTTTGACATAAATAAAATCCAATCTCTATGAATATTATTTAATTTAATTTTTGAAGTTATACTGTATATTTCATTAATTATGTTTGATTTTATCCTCACAAAATCTCCTGGTGCTTTGTATTTCGAATAAGTTGTTCTAGAATAAGTTACTAGGTATGTATATCATTTAAGTATTTGGAAAAACAGACACGTTTTTGAATTAGTTATACCTTCGATGGATGCCTGAGCCACTTTCTATTTTTGTTAAGTTTTGAAAATCATATTGTTCTCACTTCGCGGTTGCAATGGTAATTATTTGATGTAGTACCTACCTGTACGTACATAACGTGACTTGGGTATGAAAGCTAGGGAGATTTCTAACTTGAATGATGTGATGATATTAAGTATGCAGGCCAAGGATCGTGTGTGAATACGACAATAGATAATGATTTTTACCTTTTTTCAATGGTTAGCTAAAACCTTGTTACGACATACGCTACAATTTAAATAAATTGTGCGTTTAGAGCATGCCAATCACGTAAGAAAACACACAGATATGTAGTACTGGTTGTATGCATAACACAAGTCGAATATCTGTAATGTATCTATCGGACTTTTAACTCATACCAAGCAATTTAATTTAAACAAAGCACTTAGATTTAGTCAAACATTAAAATTGCCGACATCCATAAACACTTAAGTCTTAGTTTGAATGTTATTTATCTAAAAGTCTTTCCGAATCAATATTCAGATCGAAAATTTTTACTTGTTTCATAAATTTTTACTTTGAATAATCAAATCACCTACTTTTACATATGGTTTGGTAACATGCATGACTATATACTGCCTAGATAAGTGTTATTTTATCACTTTAGTACTCCATGGATCAGTTGTAGTCATTTTGAAATATATGTATAATAAATTACCTTATCCTGAACAATGCGGGCTTTCACCCATTCGTTTTCATCGCTGGTCTCCAAGGAGACGAGGTCCATGCAACGCTGTCTGCAAAAGTTTCTTGCTGTCAACCAGTCTACTTCTGTGCCACGTTGAGCTGGGTCCCTCCAAGAGAAGTAGTAGCCTTTGTCTGAATTAGTTTTAAAGACATATCACTCAAAAATTAAGTCAATGAAAATCTTACGACTTAATTGAACTGTAACGTTTGTGGAAATTAATACTTCTTACCAAGAAATATATTAGCTCTATAAATAATAATTTTAGTGAAGAGTCATTTTTTCTTTGGAAAACAGTTGTTCAAGTTGTTGGAGAATATGGAAAATACGACTGTTAGAAACTGTATGAATCATAAATGAATAGAATTTTTTCTAAATGCATAATAAAGTATATACAGTATTCATAACAGTATTACTAGATATAAGGATTTTGTCTGTCTCTCTGTTTTTTTTAATATTTCCGACTGATGTCCAAAACGCATAGAAAGATTTTGACGTATTTCAGTGGTAGATAGCTAATATCAAAAGCTTAGACTTTAATATTTCATCATAAGTATATAAAATAAAACGCATGGAACCGCACGGCACTTCTAGGTATATACCTACCTATAATATAGTACAGAATTCTACTTATAATAATGGAAGAACAGTTACTGGTAACAATTTGTATTCGAAGAGGAAATATCTTTTAGTATGGCAAAAATCTAAATTGTTACGGTGTCTAAGAAAATTGTTTTTACGATCGTACTTGGCAAATTCTCTATTATATTGTGTAACAAAAGCATGGGAATTAGGTATTAAGTGTCAATAGAAAACTTACTTTCCATATTGTTGTAGAAATACACTTTATCTTCATAGATAGAATCGCTATTGTTGAGAATAAGACTTGATTGAAAGGAAAAGATGAAGTTTTTGCTTTTTATATAGATGTAGGTTAAACGAGAAAATATAATTTTCTTTCAAATTAATTTAGAAAGTTCGGAAAATAGTGTTTGGTTAATCACAAAGACACATAATGTTTATGAAGAAAATTAAAGACTTATATTGTTATATTTAGGTTCAGAAAATGTTTTTAGGAATAAAATATATATAAAAAAACAACCGCCCGAACAGGGACTTGAACCCTGGACCCTTGGATTAAAAGTCCAATGCTCTACCGACTGAGCTATCCGGGCTATGAATACTTAGTTGAAATTTAATTATAAAACATACGACAACTCTAATTCTATATGAATGAACAATTTATATTTTAAAATGTCATATATCTGATTGACGCATTAACCGTGCCAAAAAAAATATCAAGCGAAACATTTAAAATAATTAGAACATACGACATTGAAGCACCATAAATAAGTATTTCTGAAAATTTTAATTATACACAAAAGTAAACAAAATACTATCATCTTCATTTAATAAATTATAAATTTCACTAACTTAAATGTACCGTTAAGGTTAAATATTTAACCGAAAGAATTCGGTGAGTAAGAACTACGTCATCGCTCACAAAAAGTTCGTTCAAGCTATCGTCTTCACTTTGTGAATTCCCGTTGAGCAACAGGTTTTCTTATCTTGTATCCGGGACGGAGAAAGATAAATCTGGCATTAGGTAGGTAAATAACTTTCTCAGAATTAAGTAACTCTTCATTAAACACCGTAAAAGCTTAATCTTTTGTAAGTTGGCTTTGTACACCAAAATACTTAACGAGTTGAACTTTTTAACTTTACGATAACGACTTCTTAATTATATTTACTGAATTGACATTTGACAAAGGCTAATAAAGGAATGTATGTTGAAGCTGTATATTAGTTATCAATTAGATATAACTAAACGACAAAACATAAAAATAAATAGGAGATACGACTGACTACGGGAATATTGTTAAAAATTTGTACCGTTTCATGGATATAGAACATTAGGTAAAAGTGGTGATAAGTGAGAATCGTTAAATGAGAGACCTGATAAATAAAAATGATTACAAAATTTTATGAAGACAATTGTCGATAATTTTCTTATTTCTTTTTCTTTCGGACTTCACCACTATATTTCCTATTTTGGAGGACTTCATAAACATTATAGAAAAGCACACATTTCAAGACGTGTCTTGATTGAATGTAGTTTTAAGACTTATTTATCTGTGTTTTTTCTGTAATGTTTTAAATATTATGTCAATGCTTAGTAAAGAATTTCAATTTCTGTGACGTCCTGCAGTACGGTACAAAGTTACACTTTCAAAATGACTTATTCACTTCATCAGACTATATTATCTAGTAATAACAGGAAGTATGATATACTTACTGTCTACATATCTCTCGTGTATTACTCGTTGCACACACTGTGCTGGTACAGGTGGTTCCAATATTCTACCATTCGGGAACTGTGCATTTGCCACCGCCAATACAGTTAATAGGATTAATCGCTTCATTATCTAAAAAAAGAAGATTACGAAACTTTGAAAAATTGCATAAAGTGGTCTGTATTCTGATTAATGTAATTTAACGACATAAGTGGGTGTTAAACTGAATCAAAATAGAGGTACGATATCGAATCAATTACCAGCAGGATTCCAATAAACGAATGCATCTATTTTTTGTACATTTTTATGATTCCGCTTTGTGCTTGATAAGTGTCTATGATTAAAATTCAAAAATGTCAATGAAATCAAAGGTCAATGTCAATACTAATAAGTGAACTCAATTATTATCTTTATTTAATTAAAACAAATGTTAATATTAGTTCATAATAAGATGTATTAAATTAAAAGTTGAATACCTGAACATGTACTACTACATATCCTTACTAATATTATAAATGCGAAAGTAACTATGTCTGTCTGTCTGTCTGTCGCACTTTCACGCTAAAGTACTGTACGATTTATATTAAGTTTGGCACATAGGCTCCTATTTAATTCGAAAAAAGGGCTGTGATGGGTTAAAAGTTGGCGGTGAGAAGTTGTATGTAAAAATCAACATTTTTAGACCTGAAACTTATTTTTTAGGTTTAAATATGATATTCAAAGTTTTTAAAAGCTTTACTTCAAGGGTATAAAAGAATGACATGACGTCATAAACTGTTTGATGTTAATTTATTTATGTATATGTAAATCCATTCAGAAAATCATGATTTACAAATAAGACGCACATTTTTACACTTTACATACTTTACAATGCGAACATAAAGACGATATTAATTTAATGCTTAAAAATGGTAATATGTCTTAAAAATATATTATACAAAAATCCTGATAAAACCCACGATCCTTCTAAGTCATTTAATTAAACATTTCGGATCTTAATGCATAATTCATACTTCTAAAATATTTTCAAAAAATTTACACGAACATCGCTTACTCCTATCAACATGTCTTATATTATTTTTGTTTACAAACACTTTCCATTGATACAACGTGATTTTGTAACAACTTTGTGAACTTTGATATGGGGAGGATTATATTGAGGGGGGGAATATGTTAAATGTTTACTTAACGTTAATTAAATTTCTAGTAACGATTACAATCACAAAACACTTGTAACAAATGGATTTTTAAGCGAAGTTATGGTATAAAATACAATATGATTAATAGAATATTAAAATGTATTTTCTTCATATTAGTTTTAAAATATTAAGCAAATGTTTTCATTACTGCATTTAATCATTTAAATTATAAAGTAATTTATATTTAAATACTTTCATATTGTTTCCAAAAATATGAATAAACAGTCCTTTATGGTTATATTTTTACTAGTATGGTCACCCTACAACGTAGTTTCATAGAAAGTGACCTTGCCGAAAAGTTTAATCTGTAATTTAAGGTTCATTCCTCCTGACCATTAAAATTATTTGGTTTTTGGTAGCCGTAACAAGTTTAACTAGAATTCTATTGATATTGATAGACATTTAAAAATAACACCTACTATTCCATTTGACATATTTTAATATAATAAAAATAAATGCAAATTTGGTATCAAATTGTCGAATTGTTTCAAAATATAATTTAGTCACTTTGATACAATCACAATTATTTTTGGAATTAATATCATTGAAATCATTTATATTTCGTAATATGAAAAAACTATAACAGGTTTAAATAATGTTATGATTTTCTAATTATTATAAAAGCTTAAGATTATTGAAATATTCATTTGAATATTTGAAAATCGAATAAAATAAAATTAAAGTGGTTATTTTTACATCAGAATCTATAATAATTCTTAATAACATATATGGCTGTAATAACACTAAATTAAAAGAAGTGTATATTCTTTAACGTTGCTATTCACGACATATATGGTAAAAAAACTTACAGAGTGATGTATCCGCGTCCGTATTCGTCACAAACTGATGCGCCGGCGCATTGCGGCTGTTTTATATGGAGGTTACCGCGGACTCCTCTGAGTCCTAGCTCCTGGCAATACTGGCCCACGTTGTCTTGTGATTTTTGAGATTATAATGGAATAAAAAACATCAAAGACGTTCTTTTCTCGGTAGTTGGTATGTACTCGATAAAATCTTTTTTATTCAGACTTTTTGCGAAAACCCGTTAAAACCTTATTATTGCGGCTTTAAATTAAAATAATAGTGCGTTTTTTACATTTTTTAGTTATATTGCGTCGAGGTTTATTGGAGTTAGTTCTAGTAGTAACAGACTTCATGAAAATTTTAATTATACAGTTAATCTCGTAACTATCGTTATAAGTAAAATTGATATTAAAATTCATACTGAGATCAGTCTGCTTTTGCGGTTGTTAATTTTAAACATTAGCCTTAATATTTCACTACTTTCAATTAGAAGAGTACGAACATAGTAACAACATTTTTAAATTTTAACTGTCTTTACGCGTTTTTCTA
>JAOSYY010000005.1:1883786-1895198 GCA_025727935.1 Hebomoia glaucippe
GGAACCCTAAGGACGTCACTATAGCTGGGTACAGTGCTGGTTCTTCATCTGTAGACTTGCTGATGCTATCAAAGAGTACTGAGGGTTTATTCAACAAAATTATACCAGAGAGTGGCGCTAATATTGCAGCATTCAGTCTACAAACTGACCCTATTGCAAACGCCGAGGAATACGCAAAATCCATTAACTTTACAGATGTCGACAACTTCTATGCTTTAGAGGAGTTTTATAAAACAGTTCCTTACGAGATATTGCACTCCACAGTCAATATCCTGAAATTTGATAATACATTTTTAGTATCTCCATGTGTTGAACCTTTAACTAATGATGAGCCGTTTCTTACTGACAGTCCTGTAAATATATTGAAAAGTGGTAACTACAAAAAACTTCCAATGCTATATGGATTTGCGCATATGGAAGGTCTGTTTCGTTTAGATATCTTTGATGAGTGGAAGGAAGATATGAATAAAGATTTTTCATTATTTATACCAGCTGATTTATATTTTAAAGATATGGAGGAAAAAAAATTGGTAGCGAATAAAATAAAACAGTTTTACTTCGGCGATGATGTTATAAGCAACGAAAGTGTTTTGAATTACATTAATTTCTTTACTGATGTAGTTTTTGCTTATCCGACTCTAAGATCGACGAGACTCCAAGTGGAAGCGGGGAACAATAATGTATACCTTTATGAATATTCATTTGTTCACGAAGATACTCCAATTGTACCACACACAAACGTACGGGGCGCTTTTCACTGTGCTCAAACAGATGCGATAATGGACGGTTCTAGTTTTAAAATAACTAACGAATCACTGCTAAGTCAGGATTACCAAGATTTTAAACACTTAATGAGACAAATTTGGACAAATTTTATAAAAACTGGGTAAGTTGGGTAAATTGGCAAGTCATTGTAAGTTAAGGACCATTCATGGATAGGAAAAGTAGTCTGATGCTAAAATGGCGCGATTGAACTTCTGTCTAATAATTTTCGAATACTTGATATAAACATAAATAAGATCGGCTGAAGCACGTCATTAAACTATGTAATTTAACTAAGATCCGCGTCTTGGAAGCGTCTATGGGCAACAATAATAGCTTATCATCAGGTGAACCGTATGTTCATATGCTTGTCTAATCTATAAAATAATGAAAATTGGTGTGTGCACTAAAATTTAATGGCAGTATTTAGTTTTAAGCACGTGTAAGAAAAGCTTAGTTACTGGTCTTTTTTCCAGGAAACCAATACCAGAGGGCTCTGAGTTACCAGACTGGCCACCAGTAAGCAAAGACTGGTCGCCACACATGGTATTGGATCAACCCATACGATTAAAAGGATCGCTTCTAAAAGACCGAGCGCTATTTTGGGAAGAAATTTATGGGAAATACTATCGTCATCCATCACCCCCTTCACCCCCTTCACGCCCTTCAATACACAATGAATTATAAATTATAGTTATATCAGTGTTTAATCTTTAAACGTAAATATATGAGTAATGATTAATTCATGTTCTAAATGATACCGCAAATACAATTGTTCTGTCTTATCAACGGTATTATAAATTAATTACAACCACCTGCAATAGCTATTTCTAAGATAAATATTTGTTAAAAATAATAAAATGAATGATTTATAGACACCTTAAATATTTATTTACGGATTTCCAGTTGGTGTGTAAGATCTCAGTCACATTAATTAATTAACTATGGAATGACGTGCTGACGAGCATACTTTTTTTTACTGGAAATTATCGTAACGCATAATAAAAAATACATGACGGGTATATGGGACAATGTTAACCGGTAGACTCTGCACTGGTATAAAATATATAATAAATAATCTTCACTGTTCCACCGTTCTGCTTTAATGTTCTAATATTTGAATTTATACTTTAGTATTTATTTTCGGCCATGACAAGAAAATAAGCAATGCCACAGATTGATACATTGTATTTAAAGGCGCATCTTTCTATGATTGACTGTTGATATACTCATCTTAGAATCAGGAAACTTCTCAGTTTTATGTCTATATATATTTGAATACCCTCTGAAGGTATTCAGATATCAATGTAATAGTCATGTCAGTATGTAACGTGCCCCATATACGCATCCATGTGGGGAGAAACGACTCACTTGGTATCTCTAGTCACATGAGTGAACAATTCACGCTATTGTGGCCGGACAGTCGAGCATTCAGTCGCGCTATCTCCCCTTTACTGGGGTAAGTGATAATAATAGTATGAAGTGTTGATCCTTATCACAATTTTGTTCCCATCATCTCGTTTAGAACATGCCACCTACGATTTTAGGAGAGAATCGATTTACGTGAGGTAAAATACTTTTGAGATACACAATGATATCGCTTATTAATATTTTGTAACTAAATCATTGCTTTTAATTATCACTATAGACTTTGCAGCTGAACCGCTAAGTATCAAATAAGATAAAGTTATTATAATATAGACATATAAAATATTTTAAATGCTGTGCTGCTAGTAAGCTTTGGAATCAATGCTTCTAGTGACACTTTGCTATGTAACTTCTAACAGGCGCATAATTTTAAAATATCTTACTTTATCTCTAGGATCGGTTATTAGTGAGATCGTATGTTAATATTATTTCCAGAAACTTCTGTTAACTTATTTTTATCTAAAGTACCGATAACGATTACTTTTATACATTGTTTTAATAATAAACAAAATTACTCACGTTAAGCCTAACCGAAATTTATCTATGAAATCCTTTAATATTCCAATACAAAAATTTTACTGTGTATTTTTTATGATCTTAAAGGATAGTTAGAGATTCAGACTTGCAAAAACTTAAAAATAATAATAAAAAATCTATTATTATTTATATCTATTATTATAGTATTCGATTATCGTAAAATATAAAAAAAATAATTGATTTTCATAACTTCATTACCTATGTAACCTTTATCCATAGGAATCAGAGAAACTTGACACAGAATCACCTTAGTCTCATGCTCTGAAGCAAATAAAAAGCTTTGTATTTGAATTCAAATATATCTAGTAATCCAAACAATTCAGGATCTTATCAAAGTTTGTCCGTTGTCGTAATCCTGTCTACGTCTCAGAACACTGTTTGTTCCAATAGGTTTACATCACAGTCGAACGAATTTGTCTCACTTATTTCGATCTAACCCCTACTACATTTTATTTAGAATTAGGATTTTCATTATCTCCTAATAATTCCATTTACCGCCGGATGAACCTGAATCTGCCATAATCATAATGCTGAGATAAATAGTAGTCCGTTAAACTATTTAAATTCACCTAATTAAACCAAATCTTTGCCAAACAAAAATTGAAAACTCAA
This sequence comes from Hebomoia glaucippe, assembly GCA_025727935.1. Lineage (NCBI taxonomy): Eukaryota > Metazoa > Arthropoda > Insecta > Lepidoptera > Pieridae > Hebomoia > Hebomoia glaucippe. The sequence goes on from JAOSYY010000005.1 coordinate 1,887,126, forward strand.
CACTTTGAATTTATATAATAGATGGACAGACAAGGTTTGTATAGTAACAGTATTCCAGAAAAATGCGTACTTTATGTATTTATCTGTTGAAAAATTGTAGTAAATACTAGTGACCTATAAAATTAGTTCTGTAGTAGGGGATACTGAGCGACTCGATATTGAACGATATTATTGTTTCGCCCGAAGTCTCTTTTGTGACCTATATGTAATTATTGATAAAAGGAGATGGTGTAACTTCGGATGAGAAAACTAAGTTCATTAGTACTACATATCTGGTACTTACCTATATGTTTTGTTTAGTACTTCGCTATACTTATTATTCATACAGTATTATTATTGGTATAGATATAGATTTTAGAAGTTTGAGTACTAACTAATGTCCGTGGCTGTCTACATAAATAAATAATAATTATGTCACATTTATTCTTGTTTATATAATATATAAACAATATTTCACCGGCAAAATTTAATTATCCGTTATTGCCTATCATTAACTAAAGATATAGTAAAAAACGCATATTCTCTTGCATTTCATTGAAGGACAATTTTTGAAACTGCTGAGTGAAATTAAGTATATAAATGTTACTTAAAACATAAATATAAAAGTAGTCTAGAAATGTTATCTGAACTAATATCAATTATAATTACGGTCTTTGCTTACCCATATAGCAAGTAGGCATGATTATATGTATGTTTGTATCTAAAAATAAAGTATTGATTACTCAGTAAATAATACTAATTTTAGTTTAAAAAAGTGTCGTGGCTTAGTATTGCATCACAGCGTACACTGAGTCGAGCCTAATTTTGGAAATCAAAGGTTACATTATTGTATATACTATAAATATAACGATTTGTCTAATTGTTAAATAAATTTTTCGTTTGACAATTCATAAAAGTAAATAAAGTTTCAATATTACAGGAAGATTTCGAAACTTCATCACTGAAATATTTTCGTAAAATTTCCCGTCGCTTTAAATTATTGCAGAATTTCTACGGCGCGAAGTGCCATGGAGAGTGCTCCAGCGAGAGTTTTCCATACCATTTCACGCTATAAATTTGAATTTCGTGTTAAAAACTGCAGCACTGACTGTCGCTAGACCTTGCACATACTCCTGGCATCCATTATTTTATATGAATATGAATATTTTATTACAACTGCATTTTACAACAAAACTCGAACTTACTTTCAAATGTTTGCATGGTTTTGTTGACCAATAAAAATAAAGTTTTAAACTAAGCAATAATATTTGAAAAAAAAAATATAACATTTTATCTGAAATAGGGAAAACCTTTAGCAAGTCTTGTCTAGATGTAAGCAAGTTGATTTCTTATCTCGTAAATTGAATTTGGCCGTCACGGAAATATTTCAACGCGAACACGTTTCGCTGACAGGAGGTTACACTCCCGAAGACCTCAGAAGTTTATGTTTAGGATTTAAGTACAACCAAAGGAAATTTTGGGTTATACGAAAACCTTTCTCATAATTAATATTAATATTTCTCAGATTATATCTATCTAAAATTCTAATACAAACCAATACTATAAATGTTGATTCAAGTTCGTTTGTTTCACTATCACATCTAAACCGCTGAAATCTTAAAAGATTAAGTGAATGGACATTATTTGAAATATTTCCGTACCACATAAAGATGATGTTTTGTGATTGCACTGAACAATTCCATCTGTATTAAAAAACTACCACAACCTATGTTAAATATCTCAGAAAAAATTATGATTACATTTAATTAAACAAACATATTAGAAAGCTAAGGAATGCTTCAGGTAGAAAATACTCTTTGTATTCTCTAAGCGGTGTCGACCAGGTATGATCTGGATGGTAAATTCTCGCATACTTTTAATGCTCGATATGCAAAGACAAATTGTTAATAATGTATGGGTGTAGAGATTTTTATAAAATAATAAAAGACAACACAAAATACTTTTATTTCTTAAACTATAATTAAAACTTACGTCCTAAAATTTGAATTTTTAACATTATTGACAAGACCTTACGAGAGTTTCATATACTCACTTCCATCTGATACTTATTTCTATATAATATTGTACTAAGAGATGTTTGCCAAAAGCAAAGATTGCCGGATTTCCAATCGAGTCCTATAACCAAGAAAATTGCTATATCTTTTTAGGTACTAACAATAATAACTTTAGGAATAACAATTTATACTATATTAATAAATTCTATTATTGTTACATGCACTTGTCAAAAAAAAAAACATTATGCAATGTTAAAATAACCTTGTCTACAAATAATTAATTTATAGAGATATATTTTGTAACGTAATCTTCAATTATCTGTTAGTACAACCGCAAATGACCAAGCATAGACCACTGAGGAAATACATAATAACGTAATTTTACACAGTCGTGTTCGGCGTTCCAAACGTGGTGCGTCGAAATGTGGACTCATATTTTAATATGTTTTTTATGCGTTTACGGATGTCGTGGTTCCGATTCTCGCATAGTGAATACAGCTGAAGGTCCAGTTAAAGGCTATAAGGATGCTGGAGGTGGACTTTTCGCTTTCTATAACATTCCTTATGCTAAAGCTCCCACTGGTAGAGATCGATTTAAGGTAATTAAATAAACCAATTAAATTATATTTCAACTATTCGCTGCGTTGCTTTTCGATGTTTGATCTGCGATAAGATTAAATGTAATGGACAAGAAAATTAGTTTATCACTCTTTACTTATATAATCAATGGAATAAGGTTATGACATTGTATGAGTCGGGGTCAAATTACTTGTACTTCATATTACCGGTTTTGGGAAGATGCGTCCTTGAAACAAGTTATCTATAGTACACAGACTATAACATAATTCTGGTATTCCTTTTTATAAAGATTAGTCTGCAAAATTATCATTTTTTGTGATGCAACCAGCTGATTGTTAATGCCATTTTATTCAAGATATTCTTTAATTATTTGAAAAGAGATGAAATGATTCAATTTATTACCAACCAATTATTTTTTAGGCTCCTCTACCAGCACCTGTCCGACCTTATACTCTAGAAGCTATAGATAAAGGCATAATTTGTCCTCAAACTTCTGATCTTCTTCAATTATTCAATCGAAGTTTTGTTATGACAGAAGACTGCCTCATTGCTAATGTTTTTGTACCAGACACTAAAAAAATTAATTTACCAGTACTAGTTTACGTTCACGGAGGAGGATATATATTAGGCCATGGCGATCTAATATCATATAAAAACTTTATTAAAACTAAAGATGTGATAATTGTTAATTTCAATTATCGTGTAGGTGTTCATGGATTTTTATGTTTGGGAACAGAAGACGTTCCTGGCAATGCTGGTATGAAGGATCAAGTTGCCCTTCTGCGATGGGTTAAACAAAATATAGTAAATTTTGGTGGGAATCCTGATGATGTTGCAATTGCTGGGTACAGCGCCGGTTCTTCTTCGGTAGACTTGTTAATGTTATCTAAGATGACAAAAGGATTATTTAATAAGGTAATACCTGAAAGCGGCGCCAATACAGCGGCATGGAGTGTTCAAACTGATCCTATCAGAGTAGCTCAAGAATACGGAAAATACCTAAACTTTACAAATGTTAACGATCTAAATGCACTTGAAGAATTTTATAAAACCGTCTCGTATGAAATTTTGAATACAGTAGGTTTGAAACTTTTAAATCGACCCGATTCAGTATTTTTAATGTCACCCTGCGTAGAGCGAGATACAGAAGGAGAAGAATTTCTAATAGACAGTCCTGTAAATATTTTAAAGAGCGGTAATTATGTTAAAGTACCCATGCTGTACGGGTTTGCTGAAATGGAAGGCTTATTAAGAGTTGAGGCTTTCGAACAGTGGAAAAATCTAATGAATGAAAAATTTATTGATTTCTTGCCGCCAGATCTGCATTTTAGCAACAATGAGGAAAAGAATATGGTAGCAAATAAAATACGGAAATTCTATTTTGGCGACACTCCTATTAATGAAGATAACATTTTGAATTATGTCAATTTCTTTTCGGATGTATTATTTACCTTTTCAACTTTGAGGTCCGTAAAGTTGCATGTGGAAGCAGGTCATGACAAAATATATCTATATGTATATTCATTTGTCCACGAGGGTTTACCAATTATACCACATACAAAAATACGAGGGGCAAATCATTGCGCTCAATCTGTTGATATGGCTGATGGAAACTTTACTCATCCAGATGATAATATAATGCCACAGGAATCAATAAATATGAAAAAAGTAGTCCGGGAGCTGTGGTATAATTTCATAACCACAGGGTAGGTAACACGTATATAATTAATTTTACTAAACACTGTTTTTAAAAAAGTTCTTTTAACGGAAGAATTAACTCTCAAATATTTTTAAGTAAAGCTGTTCAACTATGACGGATAGGACTATGACGCTAGTAAAAAGGAAGTACACCTTATACTAGACCGATGCATTACGGATTCAATTCCACACATGTAAAAATACAAGATGGGAGTAATTTTTAAAACTATATTTAATTTGTGATAGCATCCCGAGTTATTACCCATACATAGTGCTAAAAAGCGTGTTTTTACTTCGGTCTCTATGTTTCCGATTTTTTCAAATAAAAAAGTTTTAATTTTCAATTTAATTATTTATTTCTATAAGAATTACAGAAAGCCGTTAGCATCAAGCGAATCTCAATTTTGTATGACTTCTCATCTCAAGACCGTTATTACTAGACCCATATGAAATTTATACAGCATTTAATACATATTATTATAAGCTCTTCAGGGTTTAATTCAAGTGCTTGATTTCTTATCAGCTCTTCAGTATCAGTGCTCTTCAAAATAAAACATTATGTTATTCCTGTTGTTGAAAACATAATATATGTTGCAATGTAATGGCAAGCAATATATACGTACAGAGCGTTTTCAACTTATAATAATGTTTAATTTCAGACAACCAGTTCCGGAAGGTTCAGTTTTTCCCGCTTGGCCACCTGTAGGTAAGAACTGGTCTCCACACATGGTGATTGATAATCCTCTACGGCTTGGTGATTCCTTGCTCAAACAAAGAACACAGTTTTGGGAGGAGATATATGACAAATACTACCAAAATCCCTCTGCCCCAGGCAGAGAGAAATCAATTCCAAGAAATACAGAGTTATAAATGAATCCAGAATTTATGTATATCTACTAGGTCACAGCCAACTTGATACACTAATGAGGTTCCGATGAACTTGAAGATATAAAAATGTAGCAGATAGCATGATAACCTAGAATAATATCTGCATAGTGATTTAATCAACAAACTAAAATAATGGCGACAGTGTTAGTACTGACCACGTATCTAACTTGTTAAGTTTGTCCTTGATTTCCATTTATTTTTATATAACTTCATTTATCTACCCGGTAGGATTAAATTATAATTTAAATTATTAGTAAAAAAAGTTTTTTACTTGTACCTATATATTAAGTAAAACATTTTTAATAAAAAAAATATATGTGAACGTTTGCATGTCTGGTGATTGTTATGCAATCACGCTAAAATATATTATATATAGATATATATAGATATATTTTACAGAGATTTGACATCGATTATATTAACGCAAAAACAATTTTATTCGATAAATGAAGCCAGACCTAATGCACATTCGTGCATCTAAAGTGACAGCTTGTAATTTAATAAAATGAATCGACAAATTTCTGAAATATTAAATAAAAATGCATTCAAATGCAAAAGTACTTCGCGTAAATTATTTTATTGGAAATTAAGATAACTAAATAACTTCCTGTCTTCAAAAGGTATAAGTATATTAAAAGTGGTTTTTAAATCACTTGAGATAGCCCCACAATAAACCAAACTGTAAGGAAGAGCTACAATAAGTAAGATATTATAAAGTAATCAAATTTGATAACGACAATGAATTGGTTTCATAGTTCAGACCTGAGGATGTGTCATCCGTCAGTATCGTTTAACGTACGAAGTGTGCTACACCGTGATGTTGGGTTATATTTTCATTAGTTTTATGTGTTTTTACACTTGTTATGGTATTGATTTCCGCATTGTAAATACAAGTCAGGGTCTAGTCAAAGGATACAAGGATCCTGAAGGAGGTCTCTACACTTTCTATAGCATCCCTTACGCTAAGGCTCCTACTGGCAAAGATCGATTTAAGGTAAGCGACATAATAGAGAAAAAATATAATAAGTGCTACTACTATAGTCCCAACTTACCGAATTTTTTAACAAATTTTTAAAAACTACCGTAATAATAATATAATTTATAAATAATAACATAATTAATTTAGCTGATACTTTATACATACCTATATGTTTTGAGGTAATGAATTTACGCCGTATTTTAATACTACCTGTTCTTACGGATTATATTCCAAGCATATTATTAAGTTAGTATAATAACTGCAATTATATAGAAAAACTAAATACTATTTAAGACATAATTCTTAAAGTACTTTACGCAGGATCTTTCAATATAAGAATTATTCATATAAACTTTCCGTGTTCCTTTTTAGGCACCCTTACCAGCACCGACACGTGCCTATATACTGGAAGCTGTTGATAAAGGTTTAATGTGCCCTCAACAAGACTTATCGGAAATATATAAACGGAGTTTGGTAGCAGTAGAAGACTGCCTTATCGCTAATATATTCGTACCAGACACTTATAAAGTTAATCTACCAGTATTAGTTTATGTTCATGGAGGAGGTTATATAGCATGTTATGGGAATCTGGTGTCTTATAAAAACTTTGCAAAAAGCAAAGATGTCATTGTTGTCACTTTTAACTACCGATTAGGAGCTCATGGATTTTTATGTATGGGGACAGACGACATTCCTGGCAACGCTGGTATGAAGGATCAAGTAGCACTTTTACGATGGGTTAAGGAAAATATAGCAAATTTTGGAGGAAATCCAGAAAATATTGCAATTGCTGGCTACAGTGCTGGTGCATCAGCGGTAGACTTACTTATTTTGTCTGAAACGACAAAAGGTTTATTTAATAAAGTAATACCAGAAAGCGGTGCCAATACAGCGGCGTGGAGTGTCCAAACAGACCCAATCAGAGTTGCTCAAGAATATGCAGAGATGTTAAATTTCACAAACTATCATAATTTGAAGGAACTTGAAGAATTTTATAAAACTGTTTCTTATGAAATTTTGACTTCACCAGAATTTAAACTAATTAATCGCACGGATTCTACATTTTTAATGTCACCATGCGTAGAACGCGATATAGACGGAGAAGAGTTTCTTACAGATAGTCCTGTTAATATTCTAAAGAGCGGCAATTATATCAAAGTTCCCATGCTCTATGGATTTGCTGCCATGGAAGGTCTAATTAGAAAAGACCTTTTCGATCAATGGAAAGAACTAATGAACGATGAGTTTGTTGATTTTTTACCACCAGATCTTCAATTTAATGATGATAAAGAGAAACACATGGTAGTAAATAAAATTAAAGAATTTTATTTTGGTAATACACCTATTAATAACGAAAAAGTTTTAAGTTTCATGGACTTTTTCTCAGATGTAATGTTCACTTACCCCGCGCTGAGGTCTGTAAGTTTGCATGTAAATGCAGGACATGATGAAATATATTTATATGAATATTCGTTTGTAAATGACGAAGTGCCATTTATACCACACACAAATATTAGGGGGGCCAGTCATTGCGCTCAATCAGGTGATATGGGTGACGGAAACTTAACCCATGTGGATGAAACTGAGTTTTCAATTGAACGTAAAAATATGAAAAAAGTGGTTCGAGATCTTTGGTTCAATTTTGTTATTACGGGGTACGTATTTTTATTAAAATTTTGTTGTCATTCGAGTTCCGAGTTTAGTACAGATATTTTCGAAAATAATTATTCAACCTTATCCAATAAATTGAATACTCGAATAATTGATAATTTTTAGTCATAAAGACCCCATCACTAATTTAGATATTTCATTAACCTTTTCATATGTAACTCTGATAATTACTACTGAAGTCTACGATTAATAGTATACTTATACTTTGTATACATTAAACCCCCATTACTACCATGTGATTCAGTTTGAATCTTATTTTTATAT
>JAOSYY010000005.1:1917206-1937326 GCA_025727935.1 Hebomoia glaucippe
CGGGATGAACTCCGAAACTACTGAACCGATTTTAACGTTTTTTCTTTAAAATGAGTACTACGCTCTAACTTAAAAGATAGGATAGTTTGTTTATCAATTTAAAGTCGCAATATTATTTTATTGCGAATTATTGTTTGCATATTTGAGAGTCAAAATTATCTTTTAAAGCTCCAAACGATTGTAACAGATGACAATATCTGTTGACTAAATTGAGTAGGTATTCAATAGATGGCACTGTGTCAAAAGCACAAACGTTTCATTAATAATAATAATGCTTACTAATTACAATTTAATATAACAAAAACTTTAGCCACAGCAACGCGTGGCCGGCTTATCTAGTAATTTTATATAGGGCGAAAATAATTATGACTTAGTCCAGCAGGTTAAATCAGATACGAAATAAGTTAATCAAAACATCGATAATGCGCTGACCTGAAGCTAATAACCGTTAAGCTGATATAATAACCGAAGGCTTATCAGATAAAATTTCCGATAAACCGATGGCCAGGATAATTTAGTTTCGCTGATACGATGTTGGGACGCGCGGTGTTTATAAAATCAAACCAGAAGGCAACAGTGAGTTGGATATGAGGACTGGTCTTGGTATGAATTTAAGAAGAATATTTAGCAAAGTACTGCGTTCATCTTTATGTATATAATTTTTCTGTTCGTGGGTAGACAGTGAAGTCCTTCTAATCGGCGGGATCGATTTGAATGAATGTTTTGGTGTGTGTTCAAGTGGATTCGAGGACGGTTTAGATTCACAATTTGGTCCAGAAAATTTAAAAAATATATATCTAAGATGGAACAAGACATCGTCTGTCAAGTCTTCTAGTATTATGTAAAATTCTATACGTTGAAAAATTAATAAATTTTATTTTTCTTCTGGAGTTGTTCTAAAATGCCGGAGATACTTTCATATGCGTTAAGACAAACTTATTATTTTCATATTTTATAGTAACATGACCTGTTTTGTTTTTTGCAAAATACAATACATTTGCAAACGTTCTATAAATCGTAAGCCAATTTTGTGTATAAGATAACAGTTAATCAGATTATCAAAATTTATAGCACACATTATTGCTTTTATACACCTACTTTTAGCTCTCTATGCAAGCGGCAAATGTGTAGCATTCTAGCTCCTAAACGGATGAATCATTTGTGATTTAATTTTAGTTCGAAAGCCAACTTGAGGAAATGTTTTTACGTAAGATTAAAAAATAGATGTAATACAAAATAATGAGATTTAATGAAAATATACGTTATGTTTATGGTGTCTCATTTCTAGAAATGTTTGTCATTCTGGGATTAGATAGCCGCAATGTACAATTTTAACTTATTATTATAATATATTATACAGTAATCTTAGTTAATTAACTGGAATCTTTTCGCAATAAATTGTAAGGAATAACAATACATAATAAGAAGTTGAACTACCCACATTAGCCACTTCTCACCCTTCCAAAGAGCATAGTCTAGCACAGTCAATATCGCCGGTATATCAACCCCGAACAAACGCACAGGCGAGCTGACACATTTGTTATTAGAGTATAAGCTTAAGTACCCCAAGGGTGCACTATAGGGCGATTTACCAAATCCCTACCCTTCCCGGGTAATAAGATTTTAAGATACCCAAATTGATCGTTATAAAGTCTAAACGACGCCGCTTTAATAGAAAATTCAAAGCCCGGTGGAGTACCTACTAAACTATAAAAATATAATTATTGCAATAAATGACGATTTATTTAAAAAAAATCCTTAGTTTAGCTATGTACCTGATTGAAAGATACTTGCACACTTGGCCATAATCCTATTCACACTTATTTTAAATGTCGTAATTGTATTCTGGTAGACAGACGCCAGCAAAGCGTTCCATACTCGCTGGATGTGTGATGAAGAAAATCGTTTGGATCTTGTTTTTGATACATCGACAAGATAGGGATGCCCTGCCACGGGGCGAGTTGGTAACATGGAGTAAGTGAAATAATTGGCCAAAGATCATCGGTGCATTTGCCATATGATAATCTATAAAATACCGGCAGACCGGCCATAAGTGTAAACTTTTCTTACAGACGGAGACTTCGTTTTTATTTATTTCTATCGATTCACGAATACGAGGACAAATATTTATCCAAGTCGTATGGGTAACAAACTGCGGTGGGGCAAGTTTGTATACTCATTAAGTTTCTGTTCGAAAAAGGTCACAAGTCAAACACCGAATTCTATTTCAGCACCAAAAATGGAATACAAGTTGTAATAAAAGTTGCCCTTGTACTATTCGTGCTGGACAAATACAGACGCGGAACACAACACATCTGTGGCCATAAACGTTTTAAAACCTAACAGCTGCGACATAAAGTTTTATTTCACTTCCAACTGCATTGCTCGGTACAATAAGCTTGCTATTTATTTCGGTCCTATCGCCACAATAGGCTATTACTGTCCCATCAGCAAGACGTGTCCTTTATCTTAGCTATCTAAGACGGAAATAGCTGGCCGCGATTTAGTAAACTTGTGAACCTTTTCAAAGCAGGAAATAAGGCAGGAAGCGGTATATACTCAAACGTGCTTTAGCCCACGAAAATTAGATTTCATTTTCCGATCCTCAAGCTTCTATTGTTCTGATTTTAACCACTGATGAAAAAGGGTGTTAAAATTTGACGTGTCTATTGATCGCCCGTCTATGGGATCGGAGATCCATATAGATGCGATTATTTTTATTTAAAGCTGACATAATCGAATTTTTAGCAAAACATTTTGTGTGTGCATTTTTTAATTATATACTAATTTAATATTTAAAAAAAATATTAAATTCACAGATCGTTAATAAACGCGAGTTTCATCAATAATTTAATTACATCATGATATATAAACAACAAAGTTAACTTTTAACTATTACTACGCTTATACAAAGTTGTCACTATATTTGTACGTATAAGCGAAAGAATAAACTTAATTTCAAGATAACCACATTGTCGATAAACGATAATTTACTAGATGTCCGCGACTTCATACACGTTTAATAGTAACGCACATAACGTGCATTGCATGTTTACGCATCGCGCGTGATCCAACATCAACGTCGGAATTTCGCTCCATACTTGTTTTATTTCATTCAATACAAAGATCAATGACCATTTTACGCGTAATATTACGTGAAATACCTTTTAGAAAACTATTAAACGAAAAAAGCCGACCGTACCTATGAAAGGTAACAGTTACATTCTTTAACTCATTAACTAATAATTATATTTAACTACTGTAAAATCATTTTTTGGTAAGGAACATCGTAATCGTATGAATGGTAATATAATCAATACGGGACCGAAGAGGAAGCCAGGTGTTACAACGTATTTTTTAGTTGAACTTAAAAAAATACTGAGCGGCCTAATTACTTTTCTCTAATAAATAAGATACGTAATATACAATGAGCTATCTGCCAGTGAATATCTCGTCACATCCTTTCGGAGTTCAGCCGGAATAAAGGAACAGACACACATTTTATTATTTTTATACCTAGTAAGTAATATGAAGCATTAGTGACAAAACTTTTATTATTACTACGCATTACAATAATAATTAAGTTTACAATTTAAAGTAAATGAGATCAATACAACAACAGTTCGGCTGACGATTACAAAAACCATCTGCTCACATACACAATGCGGTTATTCCTATCATATTACACACGTAGATACGTCGAAAGGCGCTTGAATGCAATATTATATGGAGTAACACGATCTGGCGCCGAGTGTATTTACTCAGCAGAACGTTTATTGCACATTTTAAAACATTCCATCTGTCTGTACTGCAAAAATATAAGACTTGATAAACTTCGGCCATATATGAATTTACTAAGTAGAGAAAGCAACTATAAAACAGTATCAGTTGTCTCAATTGTATTAATTAGATAGCAAAGTCTGTTTTGGTATAAAATCGTCTTAATTAATTGAAATCGCAGAAACTATAAACACAAGAACAATATTTGTTCCCGAGCTCCTAAACGACTTGACCGATATTAATAAAATTTTATATATTTATTTGGTAGGTCTGAGAATCGGTCGTAATCTATTTTTCATGCCTGTAAGCGATAAAGGTATTCACAAAAATAAAAAGTTTAGGTAAAACTTTTTATAAAGTTGTTGATTATTTAAATGACATATAGCACTTGGGAGGGATTTGGTCTAGTTCAAATATGTATTGTTTAATTACGTATTATTGTGAAAACGTGGTTGGAAAAAAGAGAACACGTCAGAGCTTTTCGGCTGTTCCACTCAAAGCAGGACGCAGTGTTAAAGAGCCTGCAAACTTAAAATATCTTTAGTGACATTTATAAGCGATCATGCATTTCATTTTATATAAATAAACGTAGGAGAATCTGCGAAATAAAATTTCAATTTGCTTCAATTCCTTTTTTCATAATATGAAAAAAAAATTCAGAAAGCTGTCGAGCTTTTTGGTCTAACAGTCTTAATGGCCTGCCTTATTGATTTTCCACTCTTTAGATATTAAATTTAAAAATGTAAAATCTCAACATATCGAAAACTTTTACAGCAATTATTATTTAAGATCTTAAAAAATTTAACGGTCACTTTCACTCCTAACTCAGTAACCAGTATTACATTGTAGCATATAATTAAAATTAATGTTGAGTATTCTTTCATCGTGCTTACAATATCTCCCTCAAATAGTCTGCTTCCTCTTGGTCTATTAGAATCTCCCTCAGGACGGACTTACTGGTTAAATTATATATTTTTTATACTAAGCCTATGAACGTCTTTTGTGTCTCTTGCTAATCATTTAAACATTCAGATGCATAGACATCAGCCAGGACGGCCTCTACAATTTTTCCTTAAATGTTCCAACATTAGCAAATAAAGAAACCATACGTTAACAAAAAGAATACTTTTACCTATCTATCGCCGTCAGTCATCTCTCATTTCTGAATAACAATTTGTGTGCGAAGACCCTTTTCACACACATTAATGTGTCCGAAACATCATATACATATGATAATATAAATTTACATAGTTTCTGCATAATTTGTCTAAATTACTTGCTGATGTTAGTAAATTATAATATATTTCAGTGAGCAATGTAGCGAGCATTTCATTTAACTTGGTAATGTCGGTGCATGTACGTAAATAATGTCATTAATTAGAACAATGTTAGTGCCACGAGATTTACAATGGGCAATGAACAAAACAAACGCTACCCTCGCGTGTATACAACTAATTCAGTGGTTTTTATTGATATAACTAGCTTGGTGTTGGACGGAGCATGGTGTAATAGGTTAAGTGAAATTAGTTTTAACGCCTAGAACCTAATTCTACGTTTGTATAATTAGCCGTTTGTATATATGTTAATGTAAATAACTAAGAAACAACAATTAATCATTAACTTTCAGCAAACTTATAAGTTTTGTGACCAATTACATCTTAGTTCAGTAAGGATAATATATTAATATTTTATATATCTAATATTGCATAAAATTCTCGTGTCGCAGTGTTCGTTCCCGTACTCCTTCGAAACGGCTCCACTGATTCTTATGAAATTTAATACGCATATTCAGTAGGTTTGAGAATCGGCTACTGTCTTTTTTTCATCCCCCTAAATATTAAGTGTGGTCCAATTCTAAGTTTTTTTTTTAACTCTATACAATAATTTATCTTTTTACTTTTTTATGATACTACACTAAAATACATACAACCCTAAATTTTCAAACCTCTACGATCAACCTCTATATATTTATGTCGCAAAACGATGTTTCCTGGGTCAGCTAGTACATACCTATATATAATTCTATACCCGGCCGATGATAAATTTAAAATAGTTTCAGTAACAAATTGATACTTCAATGGCATTTCGTCATTTCAAACTGCATTTGAGTAGATTTACTTTCTTTAGCAAATTAATTAAAAATTACATTAAAAACATCTAGCAGAAATATTGCACAGAGAAAAGATTAAATAAACTGTGTATTATTTAACAGTTAATTCGGCTCGCTTTAGAATTATTTCACTGTAAATGCCAACTGCTTTCAGTAGGTATATTTATACTAATGAATGACATTTAGGCTCAACGTGATTAGTGGGTTGCATAGCACGATTGAGGAATAAGATCATTCAGATAATCATAGATTACTTAATCGTTCGATTTAATCACAGACGTACTCAATTTACGGTAACGCGTTGGCGTACAAGTATAGGCCAGGTGTTATCCTGTACATTAATATGCTTCGCACAATCCTGAATGCGTTGGATCGAGCAAAACAGCCCGCTATCTCCCTATATGGATATCGGATACATGGACAATACGCGCAAACGACTCGACTGAAAAGATGCAATTTAATTCTTTGTCTCGCATTTCGAATGTTAAGCGTGTGACCAAAATGGGGAAGTTAGAAGTGGTATTTCAAGTCGACTCGGAGCCCGCCTCGAGTTACTGGTTTGCACTTTAGTTGTCACGCTTCCCAAAACTTATTCAATTTATTACACTTAAAGTTATATAACTTTTAAATTTTCCTTAAAACTGAATTTACTAGATATTTTTCAACTTAGACTCATTCGGTTGAATTATGATGGAGTGTCGTTGGTCGTTAATTTATTTTCAAGTCGCTGACTTGACGAACAATGCATATTGAAAGCTCATAGTCATTTAAGAGGCACATCCCTCATTTCCATAAAACATCGAGAGTGCGTGGAGAGCTTACATTTAAAACAGTGATTGCGAACGGAGGCGTGAGGTTTGTCGTTAATGAGCAGCACCTCTTTCAAACAAACCAGCAACACCAGTACTCTCTATGAATTACTGAATGATTGAATTTAACAAACAAAGGAATTAGTTACTTTAATTAATCTTTACGAGTAACGTGTTATTTTTATCAATAGAGATAGTGTTGTACGACTAAACAGTTATATCTAATGTATGACAATGTTTTTTAATAACTTGAAACTACTCCAGGGAAGAACATACACTTTTGAGAATGCTCGAAATTTGAATGAGTTTTCACCTACCATTAAGTTAACCCTAGCTCGTCTTTCTATAACAGATATTTAAAAGACAGCGTTATAGTGTATAAATATATTACATATATAGATAATATAAAAATCAAGACTGATGTCGAACGATTAACAAGTGTCGCCTCGGCAAAGGTCGCTAACTACGCCCGCGCACGCCGCTCGCTCTGTCTGCTGAGCGTATGAATAATCTTGGTTTGTATCTAACCCACCATCATAAAGTGAGTAATAACTTTATCTCAAATGTAGTTATTTAAGTAGGCATTTATTTTTAAGCCTTGTTATATGTTTAAATTTTCTTATCACCAATTAATGCTCTACTAAAGATCATCCAATAGTGGAAAGTCGATCTTCATAAATTAAGTCAGTTTTCATTTGTAAAAGGACTGAGAATAGTTGCAAATATGTTTTTTCCATACCATTCGACGGGAACACTATCAGAAAGGAAAACTTCACTCCTCATTACTTTATAATATTCTTAGAAAGGGGGGTAGATTTTCGATTCACGTATTAATTCATAAAAGAAACTTTTTTTTTAACTATACTAATTACTAATGACCGCGCGACAACTTACCGTGTATGGAGTATTACCTATTTGATGACGACAAATCAGTTTATTACTTAAGATTTTTTATCTAGATGCGTATGCGTATACGGCTTAACCTTGGATATAATATGTATATAAACATTATATATAAATCTAAAATTCTGAATTAAGATATGATTGAGACATTTGCGACGCAATTTAAAGTAAAGCTTTCGATAGACTATCTTAAAAGAATAATATATAATTAAAAACCCCTGGTCAACCATAAGTATGTTTTTGTGTCTGTTTTTTGATAATATTTTACAGACACCGGTATGCATAGAGTCTTTTGCATATAATATGTAATTTCCAATGAAAACATTTTTTAAATTAATGTCCCGAATTTATATCGCAGTATCTCTGACCTAAAACTACTCTGTGACACCATTTATCGTCGATCTTTTCGAACCGATACGATAGTGTTTAAAAAAAAGTATAGTCAAGTTAAAGAGAGACAACATGTCTCCTAGAAACTATCTAGATCCTATCCTAGACTATTTTTATAAGAGCCGCCAATTGATATTTTCATAAATTATGTATTTACAAAAACAATAATTCAATTGTACATCCTACATTATTTCACATAAATATTAAATAACTTACAATGCATATAAAAATTAGTCCTAATCACATTATGTAATCTTTTGTAAGATATGAGTTAGGATAGAAGATTAAGGATTCAAACATTAGATCTTGTGTAGATTATGTTATATGTTCATAAAAATGTTGTAGATTTGCGTTTCTTAATTTTACAAATCCAAAATGTTGTAGATTTGCGTTACTTAATTTTTAAATATAATTAATTACAAATAATAATTTTTAATTTGCTTCATTGACTTGTAAATATATAACAGTCTTGAAAATACATATAACTTTATTCGTACCATAATAATAATACATGTAAGTGATCAAAGTTTACCAAAACAAATTTTTATATGAAAAAATCCATATTTATATATTCAACCTTTTTCACTTTTAACGGAAACTACTGTTTGAATTAATTATTTACATGAGTTATATTTTAAAATATTAAATAGAAAAAATAACCCCCAGCAACATAAAAAAATAACTAGGAAGATTTTAATAAGAACAATATTTCTCATATGCATTTTTACTTATATCTTCAAAATAGTTCAACGATAGTGTATAGAATTAAAAATGTTTACTGTCTAATCAGTGGTATCGCAAAACAAATGCATACCACTTGTATGTCACCCCTTTTAATTAGTGGAGTTACTGTTCCTACAACTTGTTAAGTAGACTAGTATTTCATTCAACATAGACCTAGAATATACAATGAAGCTCTTTTCAAAGCCCGATGTGAGCTGTGCAGAGAACTCTAGAAACACATCTCCCAATTAATAAATGAACTATAATTGTGATCCTATTAAGAATACCTCATTGAATAATGATAAATAACAAGATAATTTAGAATACTATCAAAAAATAAAATCATAAAGATATTATAAAATATTTAGTTCTTATTAAAAATTTGAATAAATTTTTAAATTTCATATAGTTTTGGTCACAATATTATATTTATTAGTCATTAGAAATTCATAATAAAATAATATACCAAAACAAACTTTTATGAAACTTTAAATAGTGCACTCATTCTTGAATAAATTTTATTTTTTAATATATTAATTGAATTATAAATTATTATTATTGACATACCTGATCAGGACAAAAGTATCCAAAAGCGACCATACCGAAAAGCGAAAGTAGTAAGCAAAACAAAATCACTTTTCTTAGTTTGGATCTTGGCTCCATTTTTTTAATTTCGTACACACCGCCGGGTAGAAAAAGCGCGAAATCACTATCTACTTGCACTGATACACTTTTTTGCATTTCGGCCGAATGCATGTCTCATTTTTACAAAAATATCTATAACTAGTCACTGTCACTAAATTAGTCCATCGTTTTTGTGAATACGAGGTATCAGAGCATTAAAGTATATTACCATTTAAAACTTATAACATTATCATTATTCATATATCAAACTACGATACGAAATTGATAACATTGTTTTGATAATAACCGTAAGACGTTCTTACGCTTCTGAGGCCGAAACTTAAATGGGACTCGAAGAATACTGCCCGACGAGGTAGACATAGGATTCTAAATGATAAACAATTGTCTAATATCATATCAGAATTTAGTAACACACAGCCTAGTCCTTTTGATATAACTTTCCATTTTAACTAAATCAATAGTATTCTTATGCATGAATTAATTTTGTAAACATTTGTTGATGAAGGCCTTAAAATACGAAGTAAACAACACAATTTGTATTTGACTGCTACACTTTCGTTCTGAAAACTAACTTGACATGAGACATTGACAATGTCATATTTGAAACCTAGTATCATAATGTAACTAGTAGTAAATATAATAAAACATCACCTACACGTAACTTTTAAGAATTGGTCTGATCATTATTCATTATTATAAAAAATATTGATATTGAACTGCCTGAAATAAAAAATATACCTCTATCTTATGTATAATGAAAGCACCTGTCTTTTCTTATAATTGTGGATATGCCTTCTATAGATATATATATAGATAAAGAGAGGTGATAAAGTAAATAATATATCTACCTACTGATATGTCGATCTCAATTGCTAATTTAATTTGAATTTCATGTAGAAATATATTATATTTAAATATAATGTTAGTTATGCTCTCAAAAAAATTCGAATAGGGATTAATTTTAACCTTTTCAACAATTCAATCGATCTAAATAAAACTGTTTGATTGAATCATATATATGAAGGCCGGCAATGGAAGTAATAGAAACTTCATAATGAACGTCAAATGAAATAAAGCATATCATACATATGCGGAATCGATAATACAATCTTACCTAACGGTAGGGACAAGCGGAATTATGCGATCCGATCCGTAGGTAACGACAACGACGATTACCCGCGAAAAAGCAATAGACCCCGCCGGCGGAGGCGAGGTTCCTTGTTCCGCGCACCACTCATCCGGGTGAGCATCCATTCCACTCTTCAAGCGCTCACCCTAACTGCGGCAGTGCAACCAGAGGCCCTTGGTGTAGCCGCAGATACACGGCAAGCGCCGCCGCACTCGGCCAAAACCTCTGGTTAGTTTTAATTGCCAATAGGCTATAACCGCTAACATCATTCATAAAAAAACAAACAGAATTATTGTATTTTATTTAATAATAGTATCTTGTAACTTTTTCCAAATAAATATATAAAGTATTTCCGGGAGTAATTCTAATTTAAATGAATTATATTGTAAAGCTGCAGGATAACCAAGATTAAGCTATCACTTAGCGATGGAGGGTATACTTAATAAATAGCTAGGATGAAAAAAATCATAACAATGTCTATGACAGGCTTTTAATTCAGTATCAGATTGAACTTCATATTATGTCACATAATGAACACTGCATGAAGACAATATGCACACAGCAATTACAATATTGTGAGCATCAATACTATATGATTCTATTATAAACAAAATATATGGGAAATTATATTTTTCTTCTTAAAAAACAGTGATATAACATTTACAATTTAAATTGTATTTGTTTGATAAGAAATAAAAATGTTACATTACTCGTATAACATAAATATGATTTAAAAAACTTTTAATTCATAAAAACCAAAAGGCACTTTAAAAATAAGGTGGGCGAGTTAAAAATATATAAAGAGAGTAAAATGATAATAGTCACGTAAAATCTTCTCTCGTTACACTGTTTTTCACTTAGAAGTAAAAATATTAATGTCATTCTTTTACAAAATACACAATTATTATGTACACGTTTAAAACAACAAACAATCTTCTGTACATGCGGAAAACAGTTTTTAGTTCACCCAGTTCAACTTGAACAAATTCAGACAGTAATATTAAAATTTAAACTGATTTCAATGTACGAGAGAATTTCGTTGATTTAAAAATCGTATATAAAATGTCCACATGTGTGTGATTACAATTACATGTAAATATAAAAGTTATACAAGTAGCCACTGCTATTTAATAAAATTTCCATTTTCATCAAACACTTAATGGATATTCAACACTACCACTTAGTGTACGTTTTGATTTTTATTTAACATTTAATTTATTCATCGCCTAGTCTCTAAAAGGATCAACTCCTCTCACCACAGATTTCCTAGATATAAAATTACGATATTGTATTAGTCCACAAATTTGAAAGAGTCCACAATACCACACATCGTGTTGAATGAAAACCGACACATGACTATCAATTAATGTTCTGTTCACTAGTCATATTTTGTTTTATTAATGTTCTTTCAGTTGATTATTTAACACATTTTAAATTTGATGAATGTTTTTAAATCATGAATCACACTGTTCAAAATATACTATTTTATATTGTTCAAGTTTCAACGTCAAGATGCAAATGTGCATCATTTCAACGGTTAGGTTCCTCATTTTATGTATGTAAGTACATACATCTGCTGCAATGCGGTACCAATAATAACTTGAGCTCTACTTTTCTATGGAGAGAAGCTAGTCCTCATCGACTTCGTAAATAACTAGGTACGAGGTCGCCCGCGTCCGCGCGAACCATCACGATCCTGGAAAAAACAATTAACGTTTTAAACTATTGTACATTTATTATTCACTAAACAGTTGCAGTTCGTATTAAAATATAATCTAAGTCAGGTATGCAAAAATCAAGGTATGTAGCACATAATATAATAGGAAATTATATTGAATTTATTTGAGTACTTCCTGGACTGCCTGCTGAAACTAAATCCAGGTATGACAGCGTCATGCCGACCAACACTTATATAGTTTCTTAATTAGAACAATAAAAAACTGACCTTATGATGAGGCCGATAATTGTCCCTATCACGGCCATAACCATGGTCTCTATTATCACGCCCGTCTCTGTCGTCTCTATGGTCTCGCATATCGCGATTGTCTCTGGGCTCCCTGCCATCGCGGTCACGAGGATCGCGTCCATCACGGTGTTCGCGATTATCGCGTCCATCGCGGCCGTCCCTGTGGTCACGGCCATCGCGCCCGTCCCGATGGTCACGGTAATCACGATAGTTGCGATATCCGCGACCACCTTCATGCTCCTCGCGATTAGGCTCTTGTGGCGCAGTAAGTGGCACTTTCCGAGAATCCTCCTCTTCCTGACGACGCTCGTAGTGTATAAAATCATCAAAGATAGATGTAGAGTGACAATAACTATGCATTATACGTAACACTTGCAGGCCTTTGGCGTGTGGCACCTCTTGTGTATCACGTGAGTTAGTAACCGGTTTATTCTCATTATTCTCCAATTTTATATGACGTAGCTGTCCGTTAGGGACGTCTTTGACATATATCCACCTAACACGAAATTGTCCTTTCCACTTATCTTGGGACCACACATTAGAATTAGAATTGTAGTCGACGGCACTAGACATACGGGCCATTCCACAAAAATGTCCACTGCCATTAACTGAGAAAAAGAGATAAACACAACCACCTTCCCTTTCCCGATCACGAAAAGCTGAGTCGAGCCGTTTATTTCCGTGTTCTGTGCTACACCAGATCTCATATTTGATACTACGATGAATATCATCTTCAGAATAAGATTTAATAACAAAGAAACGGGCGAGCGGAGCGCTGAGATCGAAGTCTTTAGGATTATAATCGTTCTTCACGCGAAGTTCATCAAGTACCGGATGGGGAATGGGTATTACAGTTGGCTGTACAGGTAAAGTAGGAGGCGTGGCAGTGGGCAATGGCGGGCGAGGCTGATGTGGCGGGGGCGCACGTGGAGCGTGAGTCCAAGCCGGCGGGGGCTGGTGTTGCGGGGGTGGTCCTCGTTGCATCGGCGATGGAGCTGGAACTTGCTGTGGCTGCGGCATCGGCAATGGAGCTGGCACAGGGGGCGGCTGCAAGGTGGGAGGTGGCGGCGCTGTCACCACTGCAGCACTCTTTCCAGCATCCCATGTGCTAATGTCCATATTATGTTTGCCGGGCACTATAGGCGGAGGGGGCATACCAGGACCTTTCTTCTTTAGGCCACCACTCTGCGACAACGGAGCTGGCTTAGCTGGTTGGCTAGCTATAGATGCCCACGTCATCTTTTTGGGTTGCGATCCACTTGAAACGTCCTTAAGCTCTGAACGATCCTTGTCGTGCTTATGCTCCGCGAGCGACAGTGCTTGTACACCAGACTCAACCGTTTTGATGCTGTCTGGCACATATAATCCATCAGCCCTATAATAATCATCATATTGTTTTGCGCGACCTAATTGGCCCCAGGTTGAGTAATCACCGTTTCCTGGGAAATAATTGAATGTTGATGCCGGTTGTCCAAATGCGGCAGTAGAGAAGGGGGTTGTCGATGGCCCGAATACACCTGAAAATGTTTAATAACATGTAATGTAGATGTCATTATATCTAAACATAAGCATTTTATTTGGTTAGAACAGGTGGATGGAACACACATCTTATTTGCTTTTTTAATTTGAAAAAATGGTAGCTTACTCTACTTTAAAAATTATTTATTCAAATTTGGCATAGAAGTTCACAAGCAATGTTATTTAAACTCTGCCAACTGGAATAAATACTAGCTACCGTCCATTCCATAGGAATCGTGAGGATTGTATCCTCCTAGAAAAGTCATTGGATCTGTGCCATTGGTAGACCATGTTCCATCCCCAACTCCAAATGCTTGATAAGGAAGTGCTGTTGTACCATAATAACCTGAAACAATTTTTTTTATTTACTATTTTAACTTGTAAAAAAATTAACTTAATTTCAATAATGACTTACAGTTGTTTATAGTTATGCATAAAAAGGTTGTATTTTTTATTTATAAAGAAATTAATATGTACCTACCTGCTGCGCTGTACGGGTCTGTCGCTGACGTGATGGGCGGTGCGTAGGATGGTTGCTGCTGATGACGCCATGACACCTCTGCTAACTCCTCACCTCCCCGCTCTAACTGATGCTCTTTAGGTGCATTTGTCACTGTAATGGTAAATAAAAATAATCAGGTATTTGACTATTTGATGACCGTCATTTTATTCTGAAGTATTAATTATAATCAACTTATTTTTAAGATTACTAATTAATTATGATATTATATAGATCTTAAAATAAAATAATTTTGTGAATTTAGATCAATTCTAGTTATTATCATATAAACAGCAACAAACTTCAACATAAATATTATAATAGTATTTTCTTACATAATCCATAGAATACAATACCTTGGCTGCACCCAGCCATTACTATAGATCATAGATGTTACTTATTTAAAACAATTTCTTTACTACTTAAATTAAATAAAAATATTATATGAATTTAAAACTACCCAAAATGTATTTGTCAGAAAATTAAAAGGAATCCAGTGTTAAAAGTCTTACAAAATAACAGTAATCATTTTTGAAATAGAAATAATAGATAGATTTCTTTTCAACAGAGACAAACTCACAAAATTTGCATGCTAATTTTAAGTTTAATAAATAAATAAACCTCTTTTCTCCTTCTAGATTAGGTTTCGTATACTATTTATATTTTTGTATTTAACTTTTATATATATATTATAAAAAATCTAATTGCAAAATAAAATATTTGAGAGAAAGTAAATAGGTGAAATTAAAATATTAGTATTACAATTAAAACACAATCGCAAAATGGAATATTCATCACAGTACCTTAAGGTATAATGAAAAGAACACACAATTGTTCTCTTTTAATTTATAAACAATTCATTAATTTGTTTATTATATAAGACATTTCTTGTTACGTTACATATATTGCTCTAATTGATTTACGATAATGTACCTGCAATTAAACTCAATTAATTACAATTATATTCGGAATACGTAAAGAATTGCCTTCGTTTTCTCTAATATTTAAGTTATTGTTTTATTTTCAAGTACTAATGCTGATTTAGACCTTTGAAGAATCCCGCAAAGAACAACTTTGAAAAATAGACATACGAAAAAAGCATGACATGAATGACAATATGTGTAGTACAGTCTCAAATACCGGACGTAAACCGCCCGGTGAGCTAGAATTCTCTTCCTACCGAGAAAACACCTGCAACGTCATAATTCCATCTTTACCTTGATTCCCTTGCCCTTTCATCCGCTAAACTCGCCAAGGACATGAAACAAAGAATGATTATGTTAAAAATCTCAAAATCTGACCAGGATTTTAACTATAACATAAAAAGTAAGCATAAATACGAAATACCTGATCTGACACGCCTGCTGACATTGGCCGCGATTTTTATGTTTATTAAGCACTTATAGAAGTCTTTAAACACAATAAAATACTATAAATATCACATTAGTTCACTGCACAATGTCCTAATTGTCCAAGAACCACTTAACGTAACTAAAAAGTCAATTTCTTAGAAATTGTTTGCAGAATGTCCGTGAAGTAATAGGAACGAACATGGACGTCGCAATGGCTAATGGCGAGTCTAATGTTGCCATAACTTATAATTGTAAATTGTTTTCAAAATTTACCGCGTTACGTAGATGTATACTAGAATACGAAAAGTATTATTTTTTAAATTGGGTATGTATATAATATATTAGCATTTATAACGATATGATGTTACTACTACATATATAGTGACAGAATATAAGTAAACATGTCAATTTCGTTTTGCGAACTCAAAAGTTGTTAGTTCCTTCAACTATACTATATCATTCGAAAGATTTTTATTTCACTCTCAAACATAGTAAACACTGTAAAATTTAATAGAAAACTTAAGACGAATCAATCAATCATGAAGGATCATAGTCAGTAAGGACTAATAAGGGCTTAGTAATGAATATTCTGATATCTTTATTTTAAAATAATTAATTATTTTTTAAAGAAGAATGAAGATATAGTTTTTGTCCCACTAGCTGCTTTTTGTCTTGCTTTTTCTTTGGCCGATAGAGGCTTTTGTTTATTTAAATCACCAGGATTTAAACTTATTTCACTATGTTTAATATCTTCTGTTGATTCAGATTTGATTTTTTTGTTTGTTTCTACTAGCTCAGTTGCTTCGGACTTTCTTTTTTTTCCAATAGTCTCAATGAGTTCTGTTTTAAAGTTAAACTTTTTATGTAATAATTCTACAAGATCACTTTGCAGATAGTCTGATAAAATTCCATGAGCATATTTTAGATAAAATTCTGAAAAAAGAAAAGCATCACTCAGCATGTCTTTAACATACATAAAAAACAAAATATATGTATAATAAAATAACCTTCATCAATGCAGTCATTATTCAGGGTACTTGATACAAAAGTTGCAGAAATTGAACCAGAAGTAACATGCATATTCTTCTCTTTTAATAATAAGGCTAATTTTCGTACTTTATTCACTAACCACTCAATAGCTTTTTCTTCATTATACTTATATGCTTTCATCTCAGCTGCACCCTTAAACAATAATAAATAATTATTTATGACAATAATCAAAGAACAGCTCTCACAAAGTTTTATCTTCAAAATTGTAAATACAATTTATATTAGGAAATAAGTGGAACACAACTTAATATATACTTTTGTTAAAATCTTTTAAACCTATTTACCTTTAAATCTGCTACCTTATCCAAATCAATAATTAAATCTATGATTTCATTAAAACCTTTTTCACATAACAAATCTTCTAAAGGTATAGCTCGGTTTTTGCATTGTTCACGCAATCTTGGCAGCACTGTGAATAATGACCAAATACATGAATATATACATATATATTTCATAATATTAATACGAAACTTTTTTATCCTTGATATATTTTAAATGTTAATAATTATAAATATCCTTAGACACAGTTAAGAATTTCTCTAATATTATATTTGTTAAAGGCATAAATATAGTATAAAATATTTGATAGTGTAAGACTTTTTGTGTATGTTTTATAATAAGTCAGAAAATTTAATATATAACAGACTTTTATGCTCAAGATCACTGCAAATTATATCAAGTACTATTTTTATGTATATCTGGAATTGACTACACACCTAGAAATATAGGATTAACTGGTGTCACTAACTTAATACTTCCATCTGACTTTACTGTTTCTCCAACAAACCAAGATCGATATGGCTCACTAAACGTTGCAATCTCATATATCTTCTTATGTCTAATATCTAAACAGTATTTGGATGGTGTACTGTGTGATGGATGTGGTAATGTTATGATTTTGAAGCTATTATTTTCGAACAAAGAATCTGAAAATTAAAATATATTCTGTTAACCACAAATAAACATGGACAGAATTTAGATTTAACAAAAAACAAGATGAAGTATAAATATGAACTGATGGAAATACCTCTTATCATCATCACCCAGGAGTTCTCTACTCTACTTTTTGTATTTAAATTGGGTTTTAGTGGAGAGTTCAATTTCTTTTTGGTTCTTGTAGTCATGTTTATGTTATTTTAGTTACTTTGGCTTTTATTTCCTATGTATTTTCCCGCCGTTAACATATGATAAGGAACACCTTACTCACGCTACCTGTCAAATGACAAGTTGACTTTCAACAGCGTCAACTTTTTTACTGAATGCTACTGGATGTCAGTGGAAAGAAATAAAATACCAAAATTAAAAATTACACTTAAAAATAATTGTTAACCTAAGAATGAGTGCATATTTCTAGAATTGATATTTTTTTCCGCGGTAGGTGTATATATAATATTGTAGAAATAAATAGTAAAATCTAATTGGTATATTTTGATTAATTTACATATTTTCTTATTGATATTTGACATTGACATACACTTTATTTTCAAATATGAGTCCCAAGATCAACAGTCAAAATGAAGTTTCAATTTCTAAGTTAAATCCATTTTACCGCGTTTTAAACTTTTCTGTAATTATTCCTTTTCAGAATACTACAATCGTAATATCTTCAATAGTCTCTTGTTATATAAACATGCAAGCTTTTTTGAAAACAGGTAAAATCTCAGCGTCTGAAAAAGCCGGTTCATCTGGTGTAAAAGCTACCAAGAAGAAACCTCCAGCACCATGGGTTGAGAAATAGTTAGTTGAAAGATAAATAATATTATGATTTTACAATAAAGTTTTGTTATTTATTAACTAATTTTATTTATAGTAGACCTAAAACGATTGATGACATCGTAGACCAAGGCGAAGTTGTACAAGTTTTAAGGGAATCTTTGTCTGGTAGTGATTTACCTCATTTACTATTTTACGGTCCGCCTGGAACAGGAAAAACTAGTGCGATATTAGCAGCTGCACGTCAACTTTTTGGTGATATAACTCGCGATCGAGTTCTCGAGTTAAATGCTTCGGATGAACGTGGTATTCAAGTTATTAGAGATAAAGTAAAATCTTTTGCTCAATTAACTGTCAGCAGTACTAAACCAGAGTAAGTACTGTTCTTTTGTTCTATATTTTTAGAGAAAACTATATCACCATTACAATTATTAATTTAAAATAATTTTATGTAAGGTGACATCAGGAAATAAAAGATATGTGAATAAACATCTAACATCTACAAATAATCTTGAATTTAATGTGAGTAAGTGAACCATTATGTAGTAAAAATGGTGTCCCACACTTTTACCTGTCTTACAATATCTTTATAAATTATATCCTGTGTTTTTCTCATGTAAGACCTATATTTGAATGTGAATTAAAATATGAATTTGCCATGAAAGAGTAAATAACATCCATACTATGATATTGATATTTTTAATATGAGTAAGGATAAATGTGTCTGTAGACGATAATTAGTATAGATATTTTAATTTGTTAACAGTGGCAGACCATGCCCTTCTTACAAACTTGTGATACTTGATGAAGCTGATTCAATGACAAATGCTGCTCAGGCTGCATTGCGTCGAACTATGGAGAGAGAGACTAGAACTACACGCTTCTGTCTTATTTGTAATTATGTATCTAGAATAATACCACCTATTACCAGCAGATGTTCTAAATTCAGATTTAAACCATTGGCAAGAGAAAATGTTCTAAAAAGGTACACAGGCCCTTTTTCATTCTTTATTTGTTTTACTAAAAAACCTTATTTTGTTGACCTAATGCAAACCCAGCAAATTTTATAAGTTACTACTTACGATAAAAATTGAGTATTTGATTGAAATTAAATACACTAAAATTAATTTTATATGTAAGTTTTTTAAAACAATTTTGAAACTATTTTCCTGATAAATAAGTTAACATAATTACTAAATAATTGAATATGTTCGTGTTTAAAATCCATTTCAATGTACATATGTCATTAAAATATGTGATATAAATACACAACAATATTCAATATTTTATATTAGCTTCATATTCTTATTAGTTTAGGTTTAAATTCTTTATTAGTATTAACAAATAGAAATTTTACTGGTTTTCCATGGATTATATTTTAAAAGACTATCATCAAAAAACCATCTTCTATTAACAAAAATGTAATTAAAAAAATTGCAATTTCTGTTTTTATAGATTGGTAAAATAGGGTTCCAATACTTTTCATTAAGGGGGTAGATTAAATTTGTTTCAATTGGTTTGCTGATGATATTT
>JAOSYY010000005.1:1937426-1951684 GCA_025727935.1 Hebomoia glaucippe
TTGGTAAAATAGGGTTCCAATACTTTTCATTAAGGGGGTAGATTAAATTTGTTTCAATTGGTTTGCTGATGATATTTTGTCATGATACTCGAATATCAAAATACTTTATTTTATGGCTTTTACGGTTGAGGTATGTAGTTATGTAAACCCTTTATTTTAATGTAAAATTAAATATTATTACATACCAAGTAATGTATCTGTAACTTGTACATGATATTGTTGACAAGACAACTCCTTATAATATCTTAAGCAGCACAAGTTGAGATCATATATCAATTTTCTTAGTAGAAAAGATCATTAGGGCTTGATTTCTACAAATATAAGCCTAGATATGGCATAATTTTTAAAAAGTTTTTATATATTTCCTAGTTTTATAGCAATAATTTTATTGTTATGGATGTTTTCAGATTGCGGGAAGTTTGTGTGTCTGAAGGTGTAGACGTTGGTGATGGGGAGGTATTACACCAAGCAGTGGACACTTGTGATGGGGATTTGCGGCGCGCGCTCACTGCGTTGCAGTGCTGTCAGAGGCTCCTCGGCAAAATTACTGCCGAAGGATTGATTGAGGCAATTATAACATTTTTTATCATTTTTATAAGAAAATTATCAATTATTTTTGTAGCATAAGATCATACATTTTTGTGATTAAATAAATAAATATAAGATTGCTTTTGTTGGCATAACCTGAGAACCTTTGAGGGCTCTGTAGTCTAGCGGTTGTGTAAAGCGCCGCGACGCCCAGAACACCGGGTTTGAGTCCCGGTCGGAACGTAGTTGCATTTAAAAGTATATGTAATTCGTGTTCTGCCTCAGGTACGGGCTGCC
Source organism: Hebomoia glaucippe (assembly GCA_025727935.1). Lineage (NCBI taxonomy): Eukaryota > Metazoa > Arthropoda > Insecta > Lepidoptera > Pieridae > Hebomoia > Hebomoia glaucippe. Next base: position 1,938,252 of record JAOSYY010000005.1, read on the forward strand.
TGTTGTCGGACGAGTGTCAAAAATACAGGCATTTCGAGTATTAAATGTAGAACTCCTAATAGTTTATAAGTTTCGCCCGGGTTACGTACCACCGTTCATAGATTCATGAATTTCAGAATACTCAAAATAAATAGAAATTGTGTTATTTCATAAAAGTGATACTTTGTCGCTGAGGTACGCTTCATCTATCATAGCAGTTATGTCATAACAATATTTATATATTTTAAATTTAAAAATAATATTTACAATTTAGTAATTTAAAATTTATTTTAGGTGACAGGTCTTATTCCTGATGAGTTGGTTAATGAATACCTCAATATCAAGAATTATAGTGAATTAGAACTTTTTGTTGAAAAGTAAGTCATTTTTAGCATTACAAATAACTGAAGCATTTTTTTTCGTATTTATGTGAAGACGATCGTTTCATATTAAAGTTTGCACTTTTCACCTGATTAACGCATTATAAAAAATTTATGTATAGAAACATATTCTCATAATTTGTTTAGAGCCGAATGTTTTCACACATTTGTGTACATAAAATGAACAGATTAAAAGTAGCAAAATAAAGTATTATTTGTAGACGAAATCCAGTTTTCGTAAGTACTTTTTTATTAAAAAAAGTCTGTAACACGAATTTGTTACAGATTTTTGATGGATGCGTACTCTGCATCTCAGTTACTGGAACAGCTAAGTGCCACTGTGGTCAGTAGCGGCCACCTGACCAACAAACAAAAATGTGAAATCAGTGAGAAACTCGCCGTTTGCTCCCACCGGCTATTAGATGGCGGTGCTGAAGTCATGCAGCTCACTGATTTAGGCTGCACCATTATTATGGCCAATAATAACCCTTAAACATGTATCGTCTGCATTTCGAATACAATTACAAGTGATTTCTCAATTCTAACTTGGTACAAAATTGTTTTGCTTGTCAGGTTCTGGTCTCTTATTATTCGTTTTCTGAGAACCGTGCCATTGTTTCGGTAATATAACGATTTGTTGCGATATTGTTGTTTTATTTTGAAACGGTAAAATTACTGGCTCAGTGTTTTACGAATTTGTTGTGCTTGTGAATTAGGGTTTGGCTAAATGATTAATGTTTCCATTTAAAGATAATGCGTTGGCAGGTGTTTATACTTTTAAGTACGCTATACAAGGCCATCGACGGTTAAAGTAGAAGCATCACGGCGACAGTTTACGCACACGTTCATTTCCCTTCCGCTGTCAGTTAAACGCACGAGCGGCCGTAAGAATAAAAGAAAATAACGTTCTTTGAGAAAAGATAATATCAGGCATTCGCGGAGCGCAAGCGGTCTCTCTCCCCTCCAGGTTATCGTTTGCGCGCGCTCGCACGCGATTGGTGCTTCCTAACCGTCGCCATGCCCTTCCCGCCTCACGCGCAGCGTCTAGATTTTTAGATTTCAAATCTCGACCGTTTATTTCGCGGTGAATGTTCGTAGCGTGCGGTTGTGTCGCGTCACCGGATACGCGCGTTCCAATTACAATAATGTTTAAAAAACACGGCAACGTGCTCGTTATTGTTCGGTTCGGTGCAACGTGACATCGAGAACGATTAGTGCGTGCAGTGCAACGTACCTAATATCCATTCCGGGTTGCCACATTAGCGGTCAAAGGTCAATTTCTTTCGATGGGTGGAGGTTTAGTGCATGTTTTTACATCATGACTAGATCCACACTCATCCATGGAAGTTGCGATATTCTACGTGCAGCAACGGACGACGCGGGCGTGATGGCGGGCTAATGATTATGGAGGGGTATCATTACCAATGTGCGCTACTAATGATACGTTGAGCGCAGGTACGCAGCTCGGAAATAATCGGCGTCTACCTGCGCGCGAACCGAAATGTCGTTAATACACGACCCGTTGTAACTATTTCTTGTTCGGAGTGAGTTTTTTTCATGCTTTTTATGATTTGTATATTAAAAGAATGAATCATAGCGTTCTTGAATCGGCGTGTAGTTAAATGTTTTATAATTTACGTCCGGGGCAAGCAAACGTTCGAGAAAGGGAGGGCGTAAATAGCAGCGCAGGCACATCTGCTCCTTCTAAGAAAGCCTATTGTGGCGGGTCCCGGAGTGGTCAGTACGATGACGTCACGAGTTGGGGCCGACAACCTGACGCTGTAGCCTCCCCTCACCCCTCACGAATTACTATACACAACCGTGCGTCATATGCAAATACGAATTAAATAAGTTATGATAGGTTATGGGATATTTTATCTACTTACCCTCAAATGAAAAACATATTGTTACTTTCAGTACGGATTTAACAATTTTTTACATTCCAATATAGTATCCTCATCTTATATAGTTTTCAGATTAGTATGTAAATTATGAAACTATCGATATGGATTTTCCGGTTCGTAAAACTCCGTTGTGAACTCATTAGTGGCTGCCGCTTTAAGTATAGGCGATATGTTTAATTTTGGCGGTAGCTTTGTTAGTCAAGGCTCGGTGGTGAGCAACACAGGGTTAAAATTTGTAGAAAAGTTTCTGCCCAATCTCAAAGTTGAATAACGATGGGATAAGGGAACAAACCGAGATTACAGTATGAGTAGAATCCAATCTTATTTTGATGTTATATTATACCTATTATACTAATTAAAATGTTTGAACATAAAAAGTACCTTAAAATTATTCAAAAGAAAAGATAGAATGTTAAAAGAAAATAGGGACGCTTCTTGTGCAACCATGCGGTTAGACGATGAAATTACAAAAATGACTCTTAAATCAGCGATGTTTGGTTCTGAATTTAAATGACAACGGTTGTAAAATTAAGAATCACTCATCCATCAAATGTCGGAACATTTCAACATTTGTATAGAACAAATTACAAGTTCAAGACGAAGTGTATTTTAAACGGCTTAATGCTTTGCCGAACTTAATAGCGTTCCGGGTAGTGACTAGTAGAGCAGGTATCAAACCAGGTAGAATTTTTGGTTAAAAAAACTTGTGAAGATCCAATTTGCATCGGTTAATTTAACGCTATTCAGTTTCCGAACGGAGTCGAAATTGGAATGTAATGTAAATGAATTTTAGGTAGAAAGTAGGCAAATCGCATGGGTTGTTATATATTGGATTAGATATTTATAAAAAACAATATTAAAGATAGTGGTAAATTGTTGAAATATTTAAAAGCAATCTCCAGATACACTTGTTGCCAATTACTTACAAGAAATAATGTTATTATGTTTACGTTTTAGATTTTGAAAATAATCTTTAGTTAATAGAATACACTAAAACGGTTCTAAGTTCTAACAATAGTTACATTCAACATATTGTGGAACGTAAGTTAATGTCATTTAACGAATTAATCATCTTTTGAATTGATAGCTTAGTACCGGATGACAAAATGCGTCATTAACATTTAGGAATTTCCAAATGACCGGAATCATTTTTACCTTAAAGTATTGTAAATAGATATACAATTTATTTGAGGCTTAGGCAAGTTAGAGACGTCTATTGATGTATTTTAACGTAACAAGAATTTTAAAGGAGAACTATACATAGACAAATATGAACAACGAGTTAAGCTAAATATAATCGATGAATGACAAACAATGTTCACCTTTTCCTTCTGGCAGGAAACTTATAACCATACATACGTATTATCACTTGAGGTTTTCCTTAAAATGTTTTGCCAAGAATCTGATTTACGGCAGAGATACGAAGGCTATTCATAACTTATATCTGTCACAAACACAATAAGTGAGGACAATACTGATCGTATCTTTTGTACTAACAGTCTCTGAATGTCGTCAATAAATATTGGTCTAGGTTTTCAAAAGGATTAAGTATAAAACATTTTGTATTATCTGAAACATGCATTTAGTCAATATCCCACGCAACTTTACCAGCCATTATCAATAAAACAGCTCACTATTTTACCATTTTTAAGTGAATTTAGATCAGCAGGTAAGTGTAATAAAATGTTGTGTACTCCAAGTTTCACAGAGAAAATTCTGATAAGCCATTGTTTTAAATATTAACATATATAAGATAACTTCTACTTATCTGAAACTTATGTTATATCTAATTATTTCAGCTTAGAAGATATAAATTGCTGCTTGTTTCTTAAAGTAGAAATAGGCTTAAATTTTAGTTACGAATACTTTAAATCATTGATAAAAAAAAAACAAGTATATTTACTTCTGTGTGTCTTATAAAATTTGAATAGCAAGGTACAAACACTAGAAGACGTTAACTAAGAAGTGGACATATATGCATTTTCATGTCGGCCAACTTACAATAAGTCGTCGACAAGTGAATAAAACCTTTACATTTTTATTTTGAAATGAGAATTTTCTTCAAATATATACAAAGTAAGCAGATCACACATCCTACAAAAGGCCATCAATTTTACTATAAGTAATAGGAATATATTGACTAATCATTCAAAATCATACTCTGTTTATTTAGCGCACTTATGTTACTTAACTGACAATAATGACTCAAAGCTATTATAAATCTTAGATGTAATTCAATGACAAAGCTATGAATAGCGAAGTTACGTCGTGTGGCTGAGAATATCACCTATCATCAGTTACATGATCGACAATGGATATCATACATAATTACTGCAAAGAATATAATTATACGGTAATAAATTACTTTAACCGTATCAATAACATAAGGTATATATCGAGTTTTAAACTTAAATAATAACTAATATAGAACTAGTTTTAGTATTTGTAATGAACAAAGGAAGTGATATCTTCGGGTGCAGCTGCAACAAATGTGTTTGAATTATTAAACCTTGTGCAAAATTCAATGAACTCTGACATGATCGTTGCATTTGAACAAAAAGTTTACAGTTCTTTATTCCTTACACGTTTAACGCATATTGTAGGTGATATTTCTCACATAATGCTTCCGCAAGGTCCGTGCGAACATAGGGTCGAGGGAACGCACCGACCTAACGTAAGTTTCTTTTGTTTGACGCGTTAATGCTTGCACTGCAAATGCACCGCTATTCGACTTCAAAACAAAGGGGAGTCGTGAATCGCTGTTTACAACACGATTGTTAATGTGACTACCGACCTTTGTGCAAACTGCGTTTTATTTCATGGCGTTTGCTAATACTACTTGTGATTTAAGGGAAATGGTAGTACAGCTTAAATTAAACAAATGAAGACTGAAGAATTAGCTTTTTCTACGAACATAATTTCATTGCTTATTAGTGAAGCATGGAATGACTATTTCTCCCTGTATGTTCTATATATATCATTTATTAGAAAAAGCTTCTTCTCTAACCCTGTCTTCAAAGCAGATGTTCGTCTCTTTTTCCAACGACATTAAAACATTTTTATTTGAAAAATGCTTTAGCTTGGATTAATTTTAAAAATCAGGTAAGAGTATTATACTGAACAGGTAATTGTTGTAATTTTCTACATATACGCACAAAGTTTTATTATTATTCAATATTATATAATAAATAGCACAAAGTTTTATTATTATTCAATATTATATAATATTAAATAATAAATATTATATAATAATAGAAAATTAGTGAAATAAATAGCGCATTTCAAATATATCGTTTCTTGGTTACAAGGCAACCTAATTAAACAAGAAGACACTACTTATTCGATTATCTTAACATATATAGGGCGCATAATCAAATATGTCGTCTATTCAATAATGCGATATGGTTCTTATTAGCTAACATTTAGTTCCGTTCGAGGTTTTAGTGATATTTCGTCTGAAGTGATTAACAATTTTTAAATTTAATGAATAGTGTCACTTTCTGTTTTAAATAGCGATATATTACACAATCCACAATATAACAGCAATTAATATTATATTCTGAAAAGATATTAAAGTTTGTGTTGCAATAGAAAAAAGCGAGACAAGAATATTCCGAGACAATGCAGAAGTCCTAGTCGGTTTGATTGTCGCCAATTAATTGTAATAACGGCCCTCTCTGTATTGTGATGTAAGTAATTCGTCAGGGTATAATGCTAGAGTACATTATATCGCAGTTATAGTTCAGATATGTGAGAATTAAAAAACATTCGTAAGTAAAAATTATAAAGTTCAAAATGTCAGCCGTGCTTTCAAAACTCAGTGTTGCCACTTTACAAACGTCTAATAAAGGTTCTTTGTGATGTGATATAATTTACTTTATAATTAATTATGTTTTTAAATTTCCTGATGTAGATTATAGTTATTTTCATTCTTTCTTAATGAGAACAATATATTATAGTATACTTATAGATTAATATTTCACTTATAAATATAATTAAGTATGTGTATACAGTTAATATTACAGCTTTTTCTGACTGCATTTAAAATGATAAGCATAACATAATACAGAAACACAATTTTTAGAATTTTTGTATATACGACTGGTAATAATTTAATCCTGAAGCTTCTTATCAGGATAATGAGGCAATACATTTACTTGATTGCATTGTCATTGGTTTTTTCATAACCGTAAAAATCAGTCCGACGTTTTGAAGGTGGTGAAAATCACGTTCAAAGATACATAGACATATAGATTACATAGATATAATTACATACTATATATATTCTGCAACATCCTTATTATCTACCTACTGCATACATACAATACAATAATTCAACAAGATATCTACATTTCTATATCGGAATTCATTACAAAATAAATTATATTAAAATTGAAGTGTAGTTGCATGGACTGCTGGGCTCCCTGTTTTACCTTATACATTTACATCGTCACGTCGCTAACTTGTTTAAATATTTGTAACTGTCATATATAATACTATCGGTTGATTGCGCCAGACTATAACTCATGAAAAACAAATGAAAACACGTCTATATATACTTGTAATATAAGTAGAAGAATATGTTTGTTTGGCTGAAAGAGTCAATATCGGGAACTGCTGCTTCGAAATGAAATTTTTTTCAGTATTGGTTAGCCTATTTATCGAGGAAGGTTATCAAATTTGTATATGAGGTAAACGAAGATGCTCCAGTGAGATAGCTAAGACGTGAAATTTATTTATTGAAACAAAAGTGAAGTTAGGATACATTATTGTATTCTAGGTACAGTATATTGAAAACATTTTAGAAAGATATGTAAATTGTTGTGAAAACCAAACAAATATCAATTCTACCGTTTGTATTGTAGAACCATGGAAACACTGACTACTTTCAGTTATTTGTTGCTATTAGTGACATATATATCATTATTAGTAAAATAATGGTCGAGAGTAATACAAATCTTACCAATATATAACTTGTAAGTATCGACCGGAATGAATGACGTTATCAGTAAAAGCTCGAAGCCGGCATCGCCGTCCTTGTTGATAAGAAACATTTGTATTTGTACGCGTCAAGTTTTCATTCACTCGCCAATTTAAATTAAAAGAAAACGGCGCATTGTTATAATAAGAAATGCGGCGATATTCTTTCCTGATAAATCTCATATCCTTATATTTAACAAAAATAAAAATCTTTAAAAATATTTGTCATACGTGTTTATTTTGAGTGGGTAGGTGTTAACTGCTTGTAGCGTTTGGTTGTACCTACCAACAATAAATAGTGAGGCATCACCTAATTTAATGACATTAATGTTGTAATATTATGCATAATCGTGATTCATGTCTTGTTACAACGTTTCAGCAATTCGTTAGCCCAATGATTTTGCAACAATATTCCCATCAGCTCAAAATTAATACTCGTGTGCGGTTCTGGTATCATTTTACACGAATCACTTAAAAAGGTCATCTTGATGTATTTGAAGAGAATTGTCTATTTAGCATTTACTCGTCAGACAAAAAACAGTGACGTCACTTGACGTGTGTTGGTGGAAGACATTATTATGGTACACAGACTGTATTACAAAAAACTAACTACCTTTTTAACAGCGATACCTTATGTGAATTTCAACAGCAAGAAATTTTCTTATGGAAGAAGAAAAGAAGATAATTTTTATCACCATAAATATTTCAAAACTTTTTTTAAATATATCATGAATAGGCGAGCTGAAGTACCCGTGGTGGTGAGTGATAGGTCTGCCAACTGATGTTAAGTATTCAATGCTGTACTGATTAATTTATTATTATTCCCAGTTTTCAGGCAATTATATTATATATTGTGACAAACATAAAAATACATAATAAATTATAGCTTGACACATAATATAAAATTATCAAAGTTAGAGTACATGCACACGTCACTTTTCTCTGAGACTTTTCCCTTTCCAAAATTCATATAAAAGCGATAATATTATACTGACAATGTTAATATAACATGATGTACAGACCACCGCTAGATGACCTGAATATACAAATAAACAATAATCGATTTCAGCTTAAAGGTTCTCCATTAATTCTGCTTAAATGAATTTCTAAACCTGACACAACGTCGGTGGTCCAACAGCTTTAATAAAATGTTTATAACGAAATAAAGAATGAAGTTCATTAAACATTTAATTTCCCCGTCCTTTCCTGGGAAGATCAACGACCACATCTATCCTGGATCCTGTTTATACGAATCTAATTTTCTCCGAAGGCGGTCTGCAATCTAGAATCATTATTTTTGCAAAGACAAATCCATTTCAGCCTGCGGTACGTGACTGCGGGGTAATGAGAGGTAATGATGGCTGAGCTGTCATTACAGCGATTGCGGTGTCAGAGCGCCACGAATCACGATAGATTCACCTTGTAATTCCAACAGAGTCGCTATCAACTGGTGGCACAGATATTGTGCCTACAGGCATTACCTTGCTAGATTACTTTATATTAAGAATTCGTATTTATATATACACATAATCACGCTTTTCCCCGTAGGGGTGAGGCAGAAACTACGGCTTTCCACTTGCTACGATTCTGACAAACTCTTCGCTTCAATTAAGGCTTTTATTCCTATTTATTATGAATCAATGCCTCCTTTCTTAGACTGTTTCTAAAAACGAGGCAACAGTCTTATATTTACGCGTGTATTTTTGAAATAAAATACGATTTAACTGAATTTAAATTGTTATTGAAAAATTTATACAAAAACCATATTTCAATCCGATTGAAGAGTATGGTTATTTACATGATAAAGAGATGCTCAACACTATTTTGCAGGTGTTAATTAAGACTTCATTTGGATTTTAGCAATGTCGTAAATAATAAAACTAATGATGTCCTAGTTTTACATTCAACTAGCTTCTGACAGCGGCTTCACTCGCGTTTATTTCGATTTTTAGTAGGGTACATATGTTTTTCCTCTATAAATGTATTATCGGTTTCTGAGATTAGCGCGTTCAAACAAACAAAAAATGGAACTCTTCAACTTAATAATATTAAGTATAGATATCTATAACTATAATATCTATAAATATAATAGATAAAGTAGAATTCGCATGTTCAATGAACTTACTAAGAAATAATATGATAGACAAATAGACGTGGTTGACAAAGCTAGTTTTAAGGAAATATTAAAGTGTAAGTAGGTATAGGTACAGCACTATAAAAATACATTTTATGTTATTGCGTAAGTCTAGTGTAATTGCATACTTAGAAATTATTTAACTCGCATTCAGAGATCATTATTTATTATTAAAAAAAGAGAATGTTAATGAGTATGGAAATCGCTTCGCATTCATAAAGACCTATGCAATATAATTATTTTATTCATATTGCTTCATTACATCGTAAAGCCTTCAAATGTTGTTACGACTTACAGTCCGTGTCAACTTTGTTGCTATGATATTATATTTATCTCAAATTTAACCTATAAATAACGTCAACATCTATCTGAAATTAGAAATAATAGTTAAAGCGTTTAATTAACGCCAACTTTATCTTGAGATATTTAGATTTTGACATGATTTAACATCTGTTATGTTACTGATTGTAATACAGATTAAATAGTGTTATACTACGGTACTATAAATTATGACTTCTTTCTGACCGTACCTTAGACATAGATAAAACTCGGTATCAGTTTAAATTAACTGATGCCGTTAGCAAACGTAAGTTGCTGGCTGTATATTTGAGGAAGTACTTTATTTCCTTCCCCCGTCCGATTCGATTATCGGATTTATAACTAAATGTATAACCTTCAAACTAAGATGTATGTCTTTGAAACAAAATTACACCGTAATAAGAATATTTAAACTATGCATCTAATTTTACAATTTATTTGGGATTCAGACGTGACATCAGTAAGCTTAAGGATATAAATCTGTATAGAAAAACGACCAGAGAAACAAGATCAGAAATGTATCTGTTCGATACCTACCTTCAAAAAAATGTGTTCGTGCATAGAATAGTTTTCATGAGAAAGAAATAATGTTCCTTAGGAATATCTTGAGTTTTTACGGACAAACGAAAATGAGGCTTTTTCACATATTCAGAAAAACTTTATGATAGTTACGCCGTTGGTCTATTATTTATTTTTAAATATGATCATATTAGAAGTTAATAGAAAACATTAAATTTCACTTTTAATATAAAAATCATTGAACCAAAGGAAACATGCAAACTCAAAATGATTTAATACAATTAGGTTAAATATTTAAGCGTAATTAACGACAATCGAAGCTAAATGAAATCTAATGCCGTGGGATTGAACCTGAAGGACGACAGCAGAATTAATTAATGTACTAAGTAGGACAGAGCGTATTAAATCTTTGTCCGGTCGATCGGCTATTTGTGACTTAATACCAACAGCTGACTATTGAAGCTTAACTGTCAATAGTAATATGAGGACGTGAAGTTATTATTGCATAATTCTAGAATAGGTATAGCGTCGATATAATAGAAGTATACATTACTTACATCCGTAAGATGGTGATGCTATATCGAATTATGTGATTTGAAATGAATAATTACAACTTAAAAACAGGTATTTTTTATTTATTAAATACTCAGGTAAATACTTTACGGCCATTCATAAATTATGCTGATAATACAAAAATATACTTACATACTTTTAACAATATATTCATAAAAAATAATGACTAATTATTAAAACAAAAAGTATGGTCTAAGACTTTTTCTAACTAACTAAAAGATGTCCGGAATTCCGGAGTTGCTGTCGGACAAACTTTTTTAAAGTTGCATCCCCTTGTCAATTCAAATTAAGTATTTCAATCCAATTCAAAATGGATGTTTGGTAACTAGCTGAGTTTATTTGGCCTTCTCTCATTACAGCATGCAAGTAATACAAGACAATTTTAGTCTGATTTTAGTTCTAAAATCCTATTAAACTACTTACCCTTAATAAAATTTGAAAATTGCATCGGAATATATGGAAATTGTTTGTGTGAGCGAATCTCTTATGTACTTACGAGTGTATCAGTATGCAATGACTTTTACAAGTATCATAGTGATTACTTGTAGTATATACATATAGTTGTATTAATGGATAGTTTAAACAAAATACACAACAACGGAACACAAACGTGTTATTTAGTATGTAATTTTGCAATTATTTATACGATTAGCTAAAAAAATAATATTTTATCGACGTGATGCTCGCTATATATGCCATGATCCCGAAACAGAAATTATAAGATATATTTTTTTACAGCAACGTTGCAAACATGGAATACCGGTTTAAGTTCTTAAAATGTAAGGTTTATCGAGTATTCATAAAAAGTCTGTAGTTTAAAACTGTGTCAGTATGGAGCAGGCAACAGTGACCCAATAGATATTCAATTGATCGCATTAATTGGCCAGTTCGTAGGAATCGTCTCTCATTCTAATAATTTACTGGGCACTGCACGGCTCTTGTGCAATTGAAGGCTAACGCTGACAATTTGCTGATGTATAAATAATGATCAACAGATTTCCATGAAATGTATAGCCTGTATTATAAAGATAAACATAGGGCACTTTTTGTGATATTTCTGACGAAAAAAGTCAAAGCAAAATCGATTTGAAGGGAGCATTGACATTCAGCCGTTTCATATAAGAGTAAACAGTGAAGTTTTAGGGACCTCTCGTCATTACTCAATCTACCAGGATCTTATTTACATATACATTTTTATGTTTCTCCTCTAATCTTTATAGAGATCTAAAAAAGTATATAGCTACATTTTACATAGCAAAATCAGTTCAATGGCGGGAATTCAGGTGCTAGTTCGTTAACTATATAAGTACAACATATAACGTAATGTTTGTTATGCTAGTTTATTTTTCTCTTCACGAGTATATACAGTATATTCAACTGAAACACAATTTATATAAAGTTTGATAATCTCTGTCAAACCAATAATTTTGGGTAATTTCGAAAAAGGCTGGCCTGATTTTTTGACTAACGTATGCTACATTTATTTCATCATTATCATCTCTAAAATAATATCCATATTAATATTATTATATATGTAGCTTTTAATGGTAAGCTTGGAAATGTCGTTCATTTCGTTAGCATATTTTTGATTTCCTATAAACAAAGCTGAAAAGCAAAATGGCTGTCACAGTTAAAAATATCTCGCTAAACGTTATAAGCTAGGATTTATGATCAACCCCGTTAGTTAATCACATACCATCCGTTCGATCGCTTTGATATTATAGAACAGTTAAGGATACCTTGGAAAAGGAAATCCTGCATAAGATTAGGCTCAGTACTAGTGCTCGGAAACATTTGTAAGAAGAAATTGATTACAACTCAAGCCAACAATTAGTTAGCCTAGGCGTATATTTAAGCGCTAATAAAATTTTATTGGGTCTAGTCTCCCCTTATGCTCCAACCTAGCATTTCAAATATCGTTTGCACCTGTGTAATGTTTGGTTAAATGGTGAAATTAGCGAGTCGTAAAGTAATAAATATATGAAAGTTTAAAGTGTAAACCTGTGGTTTTAGCGGGGCGGTGAATGAGTAGCCCGCATACGAAAAATTCATGTAATTTGGTTCAATAATTTCGGCTGTATAACTTAAAACACTCGACAAACTTTAAAATAAAATTGATGAAAGAAATGTACTGTAGTTAGCTTGCAATAGACCTTCCTGGTTTGCCGATGTTACCAGCAGAATGATACTCTTTTTTTTTGTTTACACGTTAGACAATGATGATGAAACAAAAGCTGACATAGAACTACTAATCTTGGAGTTGTCTATCGGCGACAGGAATCGCCTTAGGTGAACTGTAAGTTCGTTTACCTTCCTACCGCATAAAAAAACATAGAAAGCAGACCAAATCGGTTCAGCCGTTTTGGAGATTAACCTGAGGAAATACAAGCAGGTGGATGAACAATTAAGAAATTGTAATTTCGAGTTCTTACAATCTGTTTTAAGTACACTATATATTTTTGATAAGTTTGAAAACTGTTATATTACAAACTACTTCAAATTTATTTATTTGTATAGTTATAGATAAATTCACATAAATTGTTTGCTGCATGTATAACCAATAAAACATAAATTGAAATCAACAATGCTAGTCTATTTTATACAGCGATGGCAAACCCGTATCATTATGAACAATAAGTGGTTCGG
>JAOSYY010000005.1:1951784-1962476 GCA_025727935.1 Hebomoia glaucippe
AAATTGAAATCAACAATGCTAGTCTATTTTATACAGCGATGGCAAACCCGTATCATTATGAACAATAAGTGGTTCGGATTCTTCCGCAATCGCAGTCATTTTGATAACTGACAGCCGTAAAATGTACAGCGTAGATGGGGTAATACCACAGTAATGCCGCGACAATTTAATCGTTGCGTAACAGCGGGGCCCGGGGAACAAATTGCGAAGCACGATGCGTGTCGCCGTTGTCCGCAACCGGCGTATCAAAGTGTTGTTTCAATGTTTCATTCACTTCCCTGCAGTGTTGGCAGTTATTTGTATAGGCCGCTCATCTATTACCTATGCAAATTTAGAGTATAAACAATGTTCGTTTATGACTATCGCGAATTATTTAGTAGAGGAAGCTTTGAAATTCGTTTTAGGTGTCATATATCTATCGTGATATCTTAAAAACATAGTACACATAGAAACTAACTATAGGTTGGTGAGAATATAGTCAGATTCTTCATTGGGACTATAGTTGTTAACATTTTAAATGGAATATTATTTATGCACATTGAGCTGTGAATATACTATATACACTTGAAAATATTTCATAGGAAAGGCAAAATATTATGTTCTAGTTAGGTTTAGATAGTTATAGAAACAATTTGTTATTTTTATTTTAGTGTCAAACATGTTGTACATTCGTTGGCAATCCTAGTTCTGACCAACTTTCTTTATTTACTGGTGATAATATTTTTTCACGTTAGGCATGCGAACATCTTATGATATCTTTGTTAGTTGAGAGAATAATTATTTAAAGACATTATTAATTAATTTCCCAGTCACTTGCACTGCTCAAGGAACCACTATTCAGAAGTCTCTCAGAAAAGACAGGCCTTTTCAAAACGATGATCACAACTCTGTTCTTCTAAAAACGTCTAAGTTACATACAACCGTTCATATATGGAAATGTCTTGAAGTGCTGAAATACGTATTTCAATTTCAGTTAATGCATTTAGAATGCTCAGAATAAATTATAGGATTGAATTGTATAAAATACTAGCTGACCCAGCAAACGTCGTTTTGCCACATAAAAATAGGGATCGACTATAGAGGTGTGAAAATTGGGGGTTGTATGTATTTTTATATGCTGTATCATAGGAAAATAGAAATAAAAAGAATTGTTTAAAAAATAAAAAGTAAATGTTAGGAGTGGACAACCCTTATAATTTAGAGAGATGAAAAATAGATAGTAGCTGATTCTCAGATATACTGTATACCCATTAAAATTTCATAAGAATCGGTCGAGCCGTTATGGAGGAGTACGGGAACGAACATCGTGACACGAGAATTTTATATATTAGATATAGTTTGGTATCAATCAACGACTGATTAGCATTATATTTAAGCGCGTAAGTGAACCTCAGAAAAGGTCTTGATATTTGAAAAAATCAAAGTACCTAGTACATTTGATAATACCTTTGCCATCATACCGTAATCGCAGATCATAAAAAGCATTAGTCCCTTTGTCCATCGACCCTAGGGGCCTAGTCATCGGCCGTGAGGTATGACGCGTCACGCACAATGATTGCCTGCAGGTACCTCGCATAAACACCCACTAATGATAGGCTACGCGGAAATCGCAAACGCAGGTTCCTGTGTCACCTGTTCAACTTTATATATTACCATGATAGTATAGAATATTTTAATATTAATCAATGCTCATGTTAGATTATTATAAAGTTGTTTGATAAATGTTAAAAATTTAAATAAATGGATATTTGCCAATACTGGTAAAACTTTTATAATTAGAAATAAATAATTGGTACAGAGAATCATGTGTATAAATTGTGAAATGTAACAGGTTAATTTTTTATGTAATATTATTTTTTATAATAATGGGAAAATGTCTTTTTGGTATACCCACTAATAAATATACTAACTTTTTTTGCTAAGTGGGATCACTTTGATTTTTTTTTCTTTACTTTTGAATTCTTAACTTTGTGCATTCTGAAATTCATTGACGGATGTTGTGAAGCTTATTGCTCCACGAAAAACTTTTAAAATAACATTTTACGTTCATTTTTGGACGATTATTCATATAAATTTTAAATTCCTTTTTAATATAGATGGGAAACTGGATTGCAATAATTAAATACGGAATGCTGAAGAAAAAAATATCAACAGTGCATCATTGATTACTTATTTAATTATATGTGTTAGGTACTTGGTTATGGCTACGCAAGAAATCACCATAAGGCACACGTGTATTTCAAGATATCCCTCAAGTCGAATTCTATGCTTGAGCATCGGCATAAATTCACAACTTTAAATAGAGAATTGGTTTGACAAGACTTAAAAGTAGGTTGAAGTTATAATATACCTCTTGAAATACGGACCTTATATCAAGATGTTTGAGAAGTTACAAGTCGAGTTTTATTGTTTTGAAAGTGTGGCATAACTTTATGCTATCTTCAAACAGCAGATAGAGATAATATACCACAATCTAATTCTGTCTGTTACACAAAGTACTCGTTTAGAGAGATCAAACAAATTTAGGTCGCAAATCCATCGTTCAGAGTTGCGTGATGTTGAGTAATTACGTCGGTATCAGTGTCTTGTTGGTTGCTCGTCACTAATTATTGTACTGCTGGCTCATGGCAGCTAGTGTGTGTCGCTTCCTGTATACAACTTGTTTTGATACTAGTTTTATACCATGGCATCGTCTGTATCGCTTATTGCATTAGCACGTAATATACAACTCAATCGTCTGTACAGTCTGTATGTAATATTAAAATGATAGTTTTTTCTAAATGCATACGAAATTACGTACTTCTAATAGAGACAAATTTTAATCTCCTAATTTTTCCGACGAAGGACTGAACCAATTTTGATAGGATTTTCAGTAGGACGTAACTAATGTTATACGAATTAACGTAGACTAACCTTTATATCACGATCACCATGTAGACCTACCATAAGTCTTAAATTAATAAAAGTCACTAGTAATGCGCACATTGGTGTATTTGTTACTTTCCCACCTAAACCGCTGTATAAATTTTGATGGATCATGTATATTATTCCATGTCTGTAGGACCTTGAGGTCAGTTATAGCTGTTTCTCGTACACTCGAGTGTGCTAGTTACAGTATGCACAATATAATAATAATAATTGTTGTATGGTTAGTACGAAAAATTGGTAATTTAACAAATCGTTATAAGATGTTCTAGTGTTGAAAATTAGTTTCTTTTTAATAATTTTTGGCTGTATAAAGATCTTCTATTTACAAATTTGAATTCGTTCTATTGCAATTAGGTAATACACAATGTCCATACTTTTAACAAAATTATTCTTAATAAGCATCATAAAATATTTAACCTAAAACATTCTATTTAACGGACGAAAAGATAATTATGTATATATATGTAGATGACACACGTTTACATAATATTTTGTAATGTTCTTGCTTCATTGTTATGTAATCGTTTAAGTTGCCGTTTATTTCAAGAAAACAACAGATTAATAAAAAAATAACCGGGGATTTATATCTAAAAACATAGATTTTACAAGAAAATTGCAGAATTGTTAGTATCTCTGGTCCAAAAAAAGGTTCTTAAAAGATGTATTCGTATTCTTGATGTGATACACTAGTAACTGAATTTTATAAAAAATATTTATCATCTGTATTGCGTGCTTTAATTAATCTCATGTCAATCTGTTAAAACATTCTTCACGATAATTCACGTAAACGAAAGTAATTTATTTTGTTACAAAGAATGTTATGATTTTTTTTTAAATTAAAACCCAGTAATTCCGACATTATTAGTGATAAAACCTACACCTACTTCACTATGGCTAACTCTAATTGTTGTGCTAATAGCTGTAGCGTGAGCATCGTTTCCTGCCACCATCAGTTTATTATTTACATTGCCTTACGTAATGATTTCATTGAAATTTTGTTGTAAACTTTATATCTTAATGCATTTATTGAAGTCTGTAGCGCTTTGCATAAATTACTGTTCCTTTCCTGGGATTTTAGTTCCTTGAATCACGTCTTTCTAATACAAAATGTATTTATATGTTTGTGTTTATTATGTATAATATAAAAATCAATTGCAAAATGTGTTGGTAAGCGTATAACTCAACAACGCCTAGACCAATTTAGCCAAATCTTTTTTTTAGATGTTCGTTGAAGTCCAAGGATGGTTTTTATGGCGACAAAATTTTAATAGTTGCCAGAAAAACCCTGAATACAGCTCTTTTATTGACTATTTACTTACATACAATATAACAGTCGTATTTGTAAAGATAGTACATATCTTAAGTATAGATTGTAAGTTTAGACACCTCTTGTTTAATATAAACAAACTCTAAAGTGGCTAATCTGCTTTTCACAGGATTTTCAAAGACGTTATTAAAAGCTAACATGATAAGGACCCCGTTGGAGAATCACCGTCTTATATCACGTACCGGATGGATGAACTTAGGTGAAATTTGATTTTGTTTAATAGCTCGATTAACACATACGTGTTAATCTATAAATAAATCTACATAATTCTAATGTCCACGCCGATAAAGCTACTATGGACGGTATAACTATCAATAAAATATACATTTTATTACATTTCAAAGTTTTTCTCTTAACTTTGTTTGTTAGTTATAAATTAAAAAGACTTTAGTAAACATATAACAGAGAATAAAAAAAAAATGCTTTTCTATGTTTAACTTACTTTTTATCTGCAAATGTCAGTGTTGCTTAAACATTACGCCCTTGGGGCATGTGAATTGCAATCTATTTCTAAGAATCCTTTAAGCCCTGAGGTTAGAATAGGTGAATTTAGCAATTATTATTCGATCTATACCATTGACGTCAAAACACTGCCTTTCTGTTTTATGTGAGACTGAGCATAATATCATATATACATTAATTTTTAAAATCTACAATATATGATTTGATATGCACTATTTTATTTTGATATAAAGTACGAATCATCTTGTTAGTGTTTCTAGGGCTATGATATTACGATACTTATATTTCGATTGGCTAGATTATAGAAGAATAAATATCATACTAGTCTGTAAACAAGTATGAAACGGACTCAGAAGTGTGTCTTAACTAGTGGTCTAGAAAGCGAAACGAGAATTGACTTTTTCACTAAAAGCACACAAATAAATTATAGTACAATGGATAACGAATAACATTTCCAAAGATTTACACAAAATTTATTTTATTGCAACATCTTGCCTATTCATTGTGCTTGGGGTGACTGTTAATAAATAATCGCGTTTGTTTTCCGTTATAGCCTATTTTGTTATAGGAGAGACTGAATCTGATCTTTTCTTTCAGTAGACACATGTAAAAAATAACATTAATCTTGTATTATTGAAACAAAAAATTAATCCCATCTGCTGGCGGACGCAGGCGCTATCTAAAGATAGGGTTGCGGTTTCGAAGAATGCGGCTCTCGCCGTCGCCTCGGCCGCCCTCCTCCCTTTTTACATTTCTCGGAAGGGCATTTTCAATCATATCTCCACCTAGCAACTGCCATTGCAGTACTTTAGCACAGGCATTAGCGTATTATGTCGTATATAGGATGCTATGATAAAAAGTTGTCTAGCGAGTATTCTAGAACGAGAATCTAGGCATCTGCAACTGCGATGTAAGCTTGCGGTGAATATATTTATATTTCGTAGTTAATATTAAATTTAATGATGAGGAAGATGTATTATAAAACTAGACGAGAATTAACCAAACATCTTTTAGTTTAATAAGCATCGTATACTTATTTAGAATACGAATACGACTTTTAGCGGAGTCAAACTTTATTTCATGTTCCATTGTTCATTCTTTAAAAGATTTTCGAAAGTAATACGCTAAATGCTAAATCGTTTAATGTAATTGGAACAGTTTTAGTGTCGGCATCGTATCGCCTGCGAGAAATATTTCTGGATATTTAGAATGATTGTTTCTGAGAATCTCGTCAATGAATCGCTAATTCTTTTCTGTTAGAGGCAGACTTGCGTGGATTTAACCAGACGAATTTGTAGTTAAGTAATGCGATAATAAAGGAGCGGTTTTATTGACAAAGCACAACTTCGATTTTAAATATTCATAATGTGAGATATTTAGGTTACAAAGTTTAACAGAAAATTATATTTCCCGTTCACTCTGTTGCAATTCATTAAAAAAATATGGTTGGGTATGATGTAGCTTCTATAAAACTAAAGATTAGAGATTTTTTAAATCACTTTTTATAAAAAGTTATGGATATTTACCACAGATTATTTCACAATTTTCCATCGATTTATGAAATGATGTAGAAACAATTATATTTCTTTCATTATATCATAAAATATTGACAAAAAGAATACGATACTTGCGTTATTTTTAAAAATAGATAGTCACTCGTACATACAACTGAATGTTGTTGACAGCCAGATCGCATCTTCCTAAGTCCCTATGCTTCGCCGTGTCGAGAATTTTAAAATCATGAGAACAAACATTTTGAGAGCATAATTTAGATTACTACACACTCTCTTATCTTTTATTCTCGTATCGTTTCTGAAAATCATCTGTCTTTAAAATTTCAACCAAACAGACGTTCGATATACATACATAAAATAATAATTCATTCAAAGTTATCCTTTTTATAATCATTCAATGACCAAAGACAAAGCAATTCTTGCCTTTTGTTTTTATGTGTAAACTCGTGTATGATTATATCTTTAGTCATAATATAACAATAATAATTTGAAGTATGTTGCGTCATAAACAAGTCATAAATGTTGTATATTTATAAAATCTATGTCAATGATAAATAATAATTAGGTAATTAGGCGAACGATCATGCTTATAAACCGTTTTAACAATGTTTACTTAATTAGCAAAAAATATTGAAAACTGTACTAAGTAATCGTATATAATTTATGATATCCGATTTTAAGTTTGTAATACATATTCATTTTTTTTACATTTCATATTATTCATTACAGAAACTTATATAACATACTATAACATAAATCATACCACTAAGTTACTAAGTAATATTAATACATAACTATACATACTGTATACAAATTCTGATTTTTGTTCATACCATGATATATTTTAACGGTGTCTATGAAAATGCATAGACACCGTTAAAATATATGCAATGTTGATGATTATTGCATCGATGAAATGGTCGTAAAGTGTTGAGAAAATAGATCGGCGGCACATCATTCAGTAATTATTATTCACTTATCATCAAGCTCGTCTCTAGATTGGGTAGGTAAAAAAAATTTACCTTATACTATTTCAAGCTGCTTGTGAGAGATATTCAAAACTTTCAAGACCTTAATTTTAAAAATGGTAATAGTTTCTTCAGGTGACTGATTGGTGTTATATAATAAATAAGCTATATTTAGATTTCGTTAGTGGTGCAAGAGAAGACATATGTATACTTTGGTCAATTCCCAGGGAACTTAACATGAAAATCACGTAAAAAATTCTAACAAAAGTTGTACTGCATTTACACAAAACTTAATGTTCAGATTTATTATTCACGCAGTTATAACATATTTGAAAGTATCACAAAATTAACAACGCTTACATGAAAAATAAATGCTGAGTCGAATATGACTCTAGTTTTGTTTTTTTACAAATGTATCTTCAATATAATTTGTATATTGAGACAAATAAATGAAATATATATTGAGTTATGCCTGCCTGTGAGTCTACTTTTAAATAAATAAAAAATAATGTTAAAGCTTGTCAGAAATAGTTCTATAAGAAATTTTCAAGTGCATTATCTTAAGTAAAATATCTATAACTAACGCGTTGATGTAAGTTAGCGATCAATAAATCTCAAGCGAGCGGCATCAGGCATTGTCGAATTGAAATATGAAGAATGATTCCGGTGTGAAGGGCAAGGCCACTCGGTTGATGACCCGGCTATTTAGGGACGGAACATTCCGCTTAAAGATCCTACACGCTAAAAACCACTGATAACTTACTTTTTGTAGCTTCAAGCTAGGCAACTTAAAATATAAATTTAAAAGCATTTTTTAAACTCAGGCGATCAGCATTTCAACTACTAATATAATGTACTAGTGTATACTACTCTACTCAAATTATAGTCTGTATGTTTGTTTGTCTGCTACTTCACACAGAATCGGATGGAAAAAGTTTAACAAATATACTATACCTCGATTAACATATAACATATGTTTTGTTACATACATTTCAATGCGGACAAAGCCGCAAGTAACTGCTAGTATTCAAATGTGTTTATTCTCTTATATTCTGATTATTATATTAATTTGTGTCATTGATGGAATATGATTTTTTTTAGTTTAAAACACGAATGACATTGTTAATTTAATAAATACACACTTGCAATTGTTCTAAATAAATATAAAATAACAAAACACACCATAAAATAATTAAAATGAAAAAATTACAATACTTTTATATTATATAATATTTTATTTACTTCACATGAGACTGCGGGAAAAATCTAGTATGTATTACAATAGTAGTTTCTGTCCCAACACGAGCGCTTGAAATATAATATTAATTTTGACAAGAACACGATTATGTTTATGGGATTTCCCCACAATAGACATTTAAAATTTTTAAATGAACCGATAATATACTTATAAGTTATATAATGAACTTTGAAGTTATCTATCTCGAAGTAAAGTCCAATTAATAAATTCCAGCGAAAATAACATTTATCAAGTATATGATACATATATATTACATCGTTTAATATCAAGGTGCTAATTGTGGTGCCGATAAATTATGTAACACTGCAGACTGTAACACTTGCTACTGGTGTTCTGAATAATTTATTTTTACTCATTTCCATATTATATTCATGATTTACGCACCCGCTAGCACCTTCATTCACAACCGGTAAATATCGTTTTACATCACACAAAATAGAAGGCACGTAATATTAATGGACAGCCCGTATAGTTGAGGTCACATTTGCCAGTCGGTCCTCAGGATAGGCCTAGCAAACTTACCCAAGCAGTATATAAGAAAGTATTATAGAAAAATGAAATAGGAACATTCGAATATTAAACCTAAGTAATCCTTTTTCTGAAATTAATTTTAAAGTGCACTGCGTGAATTCTAACAATTGAACACCAAGAAAAGATCTATAGCAATGGATTAAGGTATAGAAGAACGTAGATCTTTGAAAATATCGTGGCAAAGACCTCCACCAACCTGAAAACTTTTTCAAAATTACTGGGAAACTGTTGGGGTTTCACAGGATGTCTATATTTCAAGAATTTGATAGATAGACAGCTTTTGTGGTATTTGAAATGGTTTTAGTGAGTATTCCTTCTTCGTACTTTGAGAGCCTACGTCAGCTGAGTTACTATGAAACGGCGAATCCCATAATAACTAGCTAGCGGTATGCGTAATGTATTTCGTCCTTGTCAAAAAAAATAGTATTCCATCTACCAGTTATGCCACCCGGGCCTTTTCGGCCCAGTCCGACCCTGTGTATTAACTATTTGGGCAAGAAGTCGTTCGATATTTGCTAGAAAATTTGTTAGATAAGAAGGTATTAAATATTCAGTCATCTAATATCAGTTATTATTAGAATTTATAACGATATAACTATCATATGCTCGTATAATATACTGAATACCTTATTTGGATAGAAGTTTCATATAATTGTTTTCATTAATAAACAGAAAGATATTAGAAATTTTGGTAACTTTTAAATGTTAGTTAATGTAATTAAATTATAAATCTGTTTTAGGTTGCTATATAAATACATCTTTTTATTTTGTAAAATGTATTAAAGTTCGAAGTTCCTATATTTTTGTAAATGTTTGTTAAATATTTCTCAGCAGCTACTAGTTCAACTCAGCTTAAGCTCACACGTCTAATTATATTCTTGGGCAAGAGAATTCGCGTCTTTATGTAATAAATACCAGACGCAAAGAGGCGTAAAGCAAGTAAGACAAGATGTGGGTAAGACGACACAAATGCGGAAACCACGCGGTTCCCACACGTGATCATTAGTACTTCCAGGGAAAGAGCGGGCAAGATGACGATGGGAACCAAGCCATTATTGACACTCGTTTCTACTGTATAAGGCAGCTTTAGGTTAACTATATAATTTCGTTATTTTAATCTGAACTGCTATGATTATTTACAATATTTATATTGTCTTAATGTCGTTGCTTTAACGAAAAAATGTACATTTTCACTTATCTTTTTATAGTTTATAGGATTTTTTCATACTTATCAGATATAATCAATTAATAATTAATAAGACGAATAGCTACGTTATCAAAAAAAAGAGATTATTTATTTGCCATTATCAAATTTAAGCGATGTGAAGAACGCATAGGTTAAGATTTCTTACCAACTTCCAACCAGTAATAATTTATATAATAAAATACATGTCATAATTTACAGTGAATATGAAGACTGTAATCTAAGGCCGTATTTTGTCTTAAAGGTGTTGTAGGTATATTGTCCATATCGGTTTAATTATAAACACATGAATAATTCAAAGACTCTAAGCTATTAAGTATTATTAAAAAATTGTTTACAGTTCCTGGAAAAGAAATAATAAGGCTACCATTACTCTGAGTAACAAGAAAATGAATGTCGCAAATATTTATGTCTCAATCCAGTTTTGACATGTTCCAATTGCGCTTAGCTGACGCGAGCGAAAATACTTAATGAGTAAATTAATTTTGTTATATACAAGC
>JAOSYY010000005.1:1962576-1997264 GCA_025727935.1 Hebomoia glaucippe
GCAGACCTACTTATTTTTATTAAGAGTATTTGGAAAATAATATGTAAAATTTAGGTTTTATGAGAAAAAATGATCAGGTAAGAATTGAAAAGAAAAAATAAACAGACAGACAAGATTCACGATCGCTTTCTAGTTTAAGTAATATGTAAATTCATATGCATTTAGCAAAATGTTTATTTTGGCTTTAATAATTTGGCACAAAGTGTCTTATACATTTCATATACTTCAAGTGCATTATCAGGTACTAAGCATCAATTTAGGACTCCTTGTCGTTTAATAAAGGTTTTTTTGTTTAAAATTGAGAGATAATATTTTTCTATCTGTACGTTGAATAATACGAGCCACTTGTATTGTTACTCAGTGACGTCATGAAGGCCTATGACGCGGAATTGTATCGTTCAGCATGCGGCCTCGGGAGCTATACAATAGTTTTATTGTTTACGACGCCATGAAATAGTAAAACCACAAGATGATTTCACTATACAATAGGAAATTGATGGCCATTTGATAATTTTCTGCTAGAATATATCACTATTAGGACATGACGGAAACGTTAGTGGTTTATTGACATTAGTCTTCAAATTGCTGGTTGTTTTATTTGTGTTGTGGTTTTTATATAAGCTAGAAATCGTCCAGAGGCCGAAATTTGTTCGTAATTTCTTAACTCAGTTATATTTTTGTAAAAGAGAGACAATCGTTATTTACTTACATATATATATAATTATATTTTTATAAATTTTAGCGCTGTGCACGTAAGGGAAACAAATTTTAATAAATTAATACACATATACAAAACCAGATAAATTTGTTTTAAGAAATGTAATTTTCATAACTACAAATTGAAAGCTTTAAATGTTTACACAATTATGTTTATTTTAAATATTCTCTGAATGTCAAAATCAATCGTTTTTTTGAATGTCAAAATATCGAAGGGACTTAACAAAGATATTTATAACATGAGCAGAAAATCTAAAAAACCCTAATACCGCGAATGTTGTGTGGAATTAGTGGCCATTGTGTTATACCACGAAATGCGTTCAATACAATTCGAAGACCAGAGAGTTCTAAATCATTTCTAGAAAGTGAAGCAAGGTTACAAAAGGGTTGCTTAATAGTGGTCAGGGTAAAACTTGATTGAGGGCTGTGCAGGCATCGCGGCAAGATGGCGGAGGGTCAACGATCTTGTGACTCATGACGGATCCTTGTTGAGACGAATTTCTTAATAATTTTTAAGCTTAAGTCTACTTTACATACGCTGTTAGATAGATTTAATAAACACACAACTTTAAATTGTAATATTTATTATATAAAGATATTTTGTGTTTCTCATGCTATTACAACTATTTATTATAATTTTTAATTTATATTCCAAGCGTGTTTTATGTATTTTTTATTACTATTTTTAATAAAGAACATTGTTAAATACACCAAACTCATGTACGGATTCATTTTTATAACAAACATCAAGGTACACAGTACTTATAAGTTTTAACTAGTGTGTTTATTTTGAGAGCACCTCAATCTAACTTTAAAATTTTATTTTTGATGTTGGTAATAAAAAGTATTGTTTGTCTTTTTAAATTTAATAAAACGTTGAAAGCATGGGAAGCAGTAAGCTCACAAAGCTTTTAAAAAAAGAATTGAGGGCTTAAATAAAGCCTGTGATTCGTATTTTATAGGCGGCACACTCGCTCAGGTTACGGCCGATTTACTACAAAGATACTCTGAATATTACGTTCAGTGGTTTAGCGTCACGTAATGGTGTACCGGGGCCGCGTCCACTCACCCTCCCGCCCCACTTCATTCCCCTTGTTTTTCTAGTTTGAGAAGCCTGCAACAGCTTGACGAATCACTCATCCTCCCGGCTCGTGTCTATTATAGTTGGAATGTTGGTTTGTAACGAAAAACCATTTGCTTCAAAAAATATTTAATTGTTTTTCTTAAAACTTTGTATTGTTTATACGTACGCTCTAACTATTGGTATTATCTCGTAGTCTATCTTAAATAATTCTTTAAAAGAGGATGTTTGTGTACATGACATCGCTATACTTAGAAACTATTTGCCCGATCGCTATTGAAATTTGTATGTTTATATAACAATTTATAATATTATTTTATATGCTATTCCCGTAGAAGTAATTATAGTATATGACGCAGTATTTACATAATTGTTTATACAAGAAATACATCACAATAAAATAATTTTTCTGCTTATAAATGACATAAAACAATAGTAACATTTGTAATATTTTATCTGCTCTGTGTTATAATAATATTCTTATACCGTCCAATAAATCTTATATCTCTACCTTATATCTAAAAAAGTCGGTTACTCTATTTCACTAGAAGCGTTAACGTGAAAGAATGTACCTATTGACTGTGTGGTGCGCCGGTCCATTCTGAGAACATAAATGATATAATGCTTCACGTAACACGTCATGGCACAAAATATTGATGATTTTCTGCACTTTAATCAATGAATCTAAATATATTTTAAACATTTTGAACTGAAGAGCTTTTTAGATTTACTAATCAATCACAATGTTTGTAATTCGATCACGCTAAAACGAATAATTAAGTATGGTTAGATACCCTAATATTTTAGTAACGGTCTTGAACATATAGGATATTGTCTTGTATTTATTTGCGTTTCTGATTAAATCGTTGCTTAGTTACAATTTCACAAATATTTTATTCATAATTCTTTTTCACTAACACTTAATACAACATTAATACTTTAACGTATAATTCTAATACCCATATAGGTTCATATGTATATAAACACTTACTAATCTTTATACAAAATAAACAGCATAAAGTGTCAGTTTTTTTTGCAGGTAAGGAAGTCAATACGTCATACATAAGTAGTACAAATTTCATACAAATAACTTAAATTTTCAAAATAAAAGTTTAAGATATCAGTAATTTTAAAATGTGGACCAGTATCGGCTTTCATCTGATACCTAAATTATAGGCTTTGTAACTATAAATTTAATTATGTTCTTAGTTTCTAATTACTAATCGAATACTAAATATGGGAAAAGTGAAGTAAAATATCTGAAGGTTTCACTTAATTTCAAAGCTTTTTACATTATTACTAGCCTTTACCAGCGACTTCGCTCACGTTCATTTCGATTTTTACACTTTGGGTCACGTTACTGGATTTTTAGTGAGGATCCCTAATTGTTTTGAAAATACGAGTATATTATAGCCCATAACCTTCCTTAATACATCTACTATTCAACACTGAAATATTGTTTCAAATCAGACTAAAGGTTCCTGAGATCAGCTGGTTCAAACAAACAAACTCTTCAGCTTTATTATATTAGCATTGATTTAGTGAAATATTTGAAAGAAAAGACGAAGTTTTAATATTGCAAGGAAGTCCCCAGTAGCTCGCTTATAGGAACTACTCAAATGACAGACCGCATGTGGTTATAATGACATTTATAATGGCTCGTATACATTGATCATTCATGTCAAGCAGAAACCACACATACGTAGAAAAACTTACTCTAATTATACATTATACTCTTAAGAATATAAAAAGCAAATGTAATTAGTTATTTTTATTTTTGCCTTACCTTCGTAGCCGTTAAACGCCATTTTAATGTGACTTTTGTTGTTTATAAATGTGTTTTAAAAATTTCTGAGTACGCTCATATAACTGAAATAAAACATAAAATGCTCCCGACAAATTGGATTTTTATTATTAATAAGTATTATATTTAGCTGGTAAACAAGTTTTGGATTTCTGTCCGTTTACAATAACCAGAATAGCGACTCAAAACAACCATATTATATTTGATTACTATCCACTTTAAATTTAGTCACAGATAATAATATTAGCTATACAAAAAGTGTGTTCTGAAAATAAACACAACGAAGTACGTTAACTGATCCATATCTTAGTATCAACATTACAACATAAAGTCACAAATAAACGTTGTACCTTTTTCTAAAACGGCGGTTATAGCTATAGCTTCTGTCCACGGATTCGTTCGCGTTCATGTCGATTCTGTCAACCACTTTTAGGTTTGATATAAGGCTCCATTTGTTGGAGTAATTTATCAATTTTAAATGCATTAGTGGTTCACAATTTCACTGTAACGACTTATACATAAAAGTTAAGATGTCGCGGGATTTTTCTGGAGCTATTTAAGATAAACTTTGCTTTTTCACACTATACTCGTGTAATTCCAACGGTTTTTGCGACGCACGCTAGAATAGCTTGCAGATGGCAGATTTGTTTCTTACTTACTTCACACTTATCGTTATTTTATCTTTAAAAATTATAGCCTACGTCTTATTTTGATGTATTAGCTATATTATTGCAAAGTTTTATCAGTATCAATTTCATAGTTTTTGCGTAAAAAAGTACCAAACAAACATCCATACAAGCTTACAATCTTTTGCGTTTATAATATTAGTAGGATATAACCAATGTAAATAGACCTTAAGTTTGCTTCAGGCCTTCTAATAATTTTGATGATGGGAAATTATTATATAGCCTGCGAGAGCCGCAAAAACCGGCTCATAGGTTAGTTCTTATGTTCATTCTAGATTCTAGATCTGTTTTGCATCCGGCGAAGTGATAGATAGGCGAATAGCCAGCCCTCTAGCTCGCTCGCTAAATGTAATTGTAATTATAGATAAATTTGCTCAAACACAATACTTTTTGACTATAATCCTAATAAATTTTTCCATCTTTAACTGCCAATATACAGGTTAATGTTTGAAACATTATGGTCTGACAGACGTATAATCTAAAATTTAAATGCACTTTGATATAATCCTGACGCAAATGAGTTAATATGAACCATTAATATTAAAATAAATTAATATACATTATCATATTAGCAAATATTACATAATAATAAATTCACTGTATACAGGATACCTAAATATTTGACAAGACAAGAAACGTGGCACTGAGCCGTGGTCGTTGAAATCTTTTGTTTAAGCATAATTTTATTGTTGTAAAACGCTCCATAGGAAGAACATACTTTGCCTCACTATAGTATTTACGATAAAGATATATGTTTATATCTAATGGAAGAAAATAAGATCATAATTATTAATTTATTCTATTACAAATTGCAAATGACCGTAACAACGATTAACGATTAAAGTAGAAATTAATTGTCAGTGTCACTTAACTACGAAGGGTTAGGCGCACAAGAAAAAAATAGACAAATTATTTTTTTTTTATCGCAGTCGTTAATGACCAGCATTTTCAGTATATTTTATAAAAATATTACGTAACAAACCGAAATATTTTGTACATTTTAACGTGCCTATATTGAATATGCGTGAATAATAATAAAATGTGAATAGACGTAATAATAATGAAGTGAACGTTATTATAACAGAATATAAATGAGGTGCTCTCAGTAAGGATAAATTTACACAGATAATAAAGCAATATGTCATTGCAAATATCATGTGCTGTATAGGTGAAGGTACATTTTATGCTCGTACACATACATAAATCGAAATACATTATTAAAATACATAAGCAGGTTTTGTTGCGAATCTTCTGTCTTTTCTTTGGGAAACATTATATACACTATGACTATGCATAGAATAAATGTAACCTAAGTTCTTCACATTTAGATATCTGTACTGGAAGTCGCGTTATAGTTGGCGCAGCCATTTTTGAGATTCGTTGTAACTAACAAATATTTAGAAAAACTTTTATAAATATGTTCATATTATGCATCTAACGCAATTTTTTATGAATATTATATCTTTTTTGGAAAATAGTTTTTAGTTTCATATTATAACCCAATAATTAATCCAATCTTATGTCTTTATACATATTTTATTATAAAATTTTATCTTATTATTCAGGTATTTTATCTTTATATAATATGTATATTATATAAAGATTCTATATTATTTAATGTAAGTGGTTCACGGGTGTCCATTTTGTTGGCTTGTCACAAATGACAAACGTTATAAAGCAATCATAATCTCGTCCCTAAAATTACAAGCGTACTTATAATAAACAAAATGACTCACATCACAATTTAAATACTGACATATTCTGGGAAGGGAAAACATTTAAAAGAGTAATGGTCGTTATGGTAATCGTAAGTAATAATTACAGGGGTCAATAAAATAAAGCGTGGGGACCGAAACTGCGGGCCCGGTCGATACGTGTCAGGGAATTTCACATGATTTTTTAAGTTAATTCTACGCAATTTTATGTACATTTTTTTACATAGTTTATTATTATAATGAATTTTGTTATAGGGGTAGATGTATTGTGATTTGACGCTTACAATATTCTATTTATAAAAATTACAAGTACAAAATTTTAGATGTGTCCGACATAACATGGGTAATATGTAATTTGGTTAACCTTTTATATCTTTAAATACAATTTATTTTTTTTATCCGTGCATTTGGTAAATTTTGTAAATCAACAGATCTGTGTTTTGGATCTGTGGATGGACAAATATAATTCTATTAGTACTAACTAATGAAATGAAATAACTAATGAAATGAAAAAAATGAAATTAAAATCATTATAATGTCTATTAATTTTATAACTTAAATGTAAGAATTGCAATAAAGAATTAAAATAGATAAAAAATATCATTACACTAATTAAATTTAATTTTTAGAGTATTTAATACTTGAATTATTTTTGTAATAAAACCTCCTTGAAAATGCTATTATTGTATTTAATAAACTTTAAAGAAGTGAGTGGCGATTATGGATTTTTTTTAATTATGTGTTAAAGCCTGTACAAATATCATATTCAATTCCATTCAGGACATCGAAAGAATATCATGAAATTGTTTTGATTGAAACTCAAAAGAAGAACTCGCATCTATCCACATTTTTTATAATTAAAAATGATTAGTTCCGGGTGTTTTTGATTAGTTTTCGGTTGGAACGGCGTTGCGTCGCGTCGGTTGGTCGGATGGGCACGAAGCGCGCACTGCGCAGGCGTGACTTGACAGATTCTAGATGGCTTCGCTCCTTTGTTTGATGAGGAAAATAACCGCATAGGGTAGTGTTGTACTTGATGTCGCGATACTCTCTAAATTTGTTCAAGCTGTGTGAAAGGTTGATAGTAAATATATACTGCCCTTAACAATTTACGTAGTAAACGGTCTCACCTATTAACAATAACTCATCGAAAATTAGAAAGTAACAGGAAAGAAGGTAATTAATGCTTTGGCAATAATGGTTTCGTTGTAAAAACGTCAAGTACTCACAACTCTCTCTTAAAAACTACAAGTGTCCGTAATTAGCTTTCTCCAAATATTCACGATGTTAAGACGGGTTCTATCGAAAGTGTAGATCAAAC
Organism: Hebomoia glaucippe; assembly: GCA_025727935.1. Lineage (NCBI taxonomy): Eukaryota > Metazoa > Arthropoda > Insecta > Lepidoptera > Pieridae > Hebomoia > Hebomoia glaucippe. The sequence continues at coordinate 1,969,901 of JAOSYY010000005.1, forward strand.
TGACACAGTCACTATGACATTAGTCAATGAACTTAACACAATGTTCGATAAAAACTGTTCAAGACTTGCAGGGCAGCGTAAAAGCCGGCTAGTGCCCTACGCCGGTTACTATAGAACCGGTCCAACGTGCGTGGCCCTCGAGCACCGCGCACCGCTTAGATAACCATCATAAACTTCCAAAGGCACGGGCAATAATAACTTCTATTACGACTGTATAAACCTCAAAATTCCGAAAATAAATATCTGCCTTACAGCTCCTTAGATAATTGTACCACGTTCCACGTGCAGATACCATCGTACGTCTTCGTCTATTTTGTCCCGCTTCGAACCATCCAGCTTCGACCTCGATCCATCCTTACGACTCCATTAAGGGTAATAAATGTGTAGGAACATAGCTCTCTGTCAAGGTTCATGTGTAACTGGTCGTATACATGTCTTTGTAAGGATAGCGTAGAAACAAATACATAAATTGGTTTACGAGTTCTAAACAGTCGTTTTACAATCTCATGGGCACGAGAGCTCGTTCATGTGTTTTAACACTGATTGGATAACAACAGTCGGCAACTGACAAGGTCATTTACAAAAGTCGTTGTTTTATTGACATATTAGGTTCTTTGTTGTTAGTACAGTTAATCTATGCAATAAACTACCTATTTCTTTATATAAACTATGAATTTATGATTTATATATAAATAATAAATGTCTATAACGGTAATTATATATAAAGCTGCTACAAAGAAATTCATCTTACTATTCAAAATACATAAAAAATACTGTTCTCTTAGTTTGATTAAACTGAAGTGTATATATATATATTATTATTATTATTATTATTAAATTTCAGTATTCAAAAGCCAGCGTTGATTAGATGAAACCTAGGCAACGGGAGGAAAGATTAATAACGTCAAAATCTTTATTATTGAACTGTAGCGCATTACAACTGGGAATTGCAACACGATAACTGAAATTGTGAAAACTATTAGTGTCTAAGTAAAACTTGATGCCCATTAATTGTAACGGAAGACAAAACGGAAGGTCTTAGTATGAGGTGTGATTATTACAGATACTCTAAGTATTGGAAATAGCAAGCCGGATGATAGATATATGAAAAAATGCTAATAGCATGCCCACTTCCAGCAGTAAACGTTAGATAAATTAGGTACATAGACACCATCAATGTTATAAGTTCAGTTAGAATACAAGTGTTAATTTTAACGGTTTGATGAGGTTGACTCTGATATAAAGAGTAAATATGTATGTATGTAAACTATCTCACCTTCGACTTATGACGATGTCTGTTACGAGTAAGTATTGAGAAGTCGTTACAAAATATATTACAACTGGTGAACGAAATTCGTTATTTAAAAGTAAACTTTTGTAAATAAATTGGAATATTTTTAATTGTTGTTTACCAATTCTTATATTTCTGCGCCTCTCTGTATAAACTTTAACTACACTAAAATCTCATTATTACTTCATCTATTAACAAAAGATTAATAATATATGTGTTATTGCTTATATGCACAAGTACACTTTATACTTTAAATTCATAATATTCGGCTTTTAACTAAAAATTATTAAAAAAAATGCCATTATAATTTTATTAGTTACTTAACTTGTAATAAAATTCTTACTTAAATGGCAACTATTAAATCCTGTTTGTTATTTATATGCGTGGCCAGTTAAAAGGTTATTATCTACTTAACTAGTAAGTATGGTTTTAATATTTTTCTAAGATACATTTATTATGTTTCGAGAGGCTTTGAGTTACGGCAAATATCTTGAGTTAGCTAGTTACAGCTGAGATTTAGAATCTAATCGTCATAGCACAACAATTATCAAGATGGCGCGGATTCCTGACGTGTGTGACGGTTTATCATATACAACTTATCGTTTTTAAATAAAGAACACGTATAGGCGGAAGTCATTATATAAATAACAATACACAGATCTATGCCTAAGTGTACATTAGTCTTTCATCGTTTATGCTTTAAATTATTAAGTACTAACTTAATTAAATTCGTTGTCCCTCCATCCGTCCGTAGACACCGAATCTCAGTAATAATATAATGTATAAAATCCAGATATAATGTAATATATAAGATCCAGAATCGCGTTTGCCTCCGGACCTACTTTCAGGTTCCTTTCAGTATTTGTGATTCTAGGATTAGTGTTTTATATGTTAGGCTTAATTTGTTTCTTATGATAATCGTGGTTAAATGTATTTTATTAGAACAATGTATACAAAAAATATTTATTTTTCAAAGTCATGTCGCCAATTGTTAAAATAGACACGATGTGTAATTAAAATCGATCAATAGCAATCTACATTTTGTACTATACAAGAACCGACCACTAATGCAGGTATAATTCTATCAAACAAGCTTAACAAGATTCAATCAATTAATAAATATTGAACATTGAACAACAGCTGCTTACTTGAATATTTTATAACGTTCCATTTTTAAATTAGGATTTTCCTCGCAACTAGTCAACTTTACGGCAACAATTTATTTTATAATAATATAAGGTTATTAATACACCGATCTACTTGGTGAGGTGATTGTTAAAAGTAAATGGCTATTTTTTGTATTAAATAATTCTCAGAGGCAATAGTTTTTAAATTGATTTATTATTAAATGCTTACTGTTTTATTTATTTTTATTTGTTTTACAGACTTCTAGATTTTAAAGAAGTAAGCGATCAAAGATATAGGCTGTGATGTCTAAAGATTGTTATCTGTTTTTGTCTAGAATTTATTTGAGTACTTCTGGTGTTAAATGCACTGTGCACGCCAAAACCAATTCTACCAAAGTATTAGAAAAATCCAAAATTTTAATTTAGAAAACCTGTATGTCGCACCTTTACAATAAACTTTAACATCTGTAATAAAACATATAAAACAATATATAATCAGAGTCCAAGTGCTGACGTTCATAATAAACCAAAATGATTTAAACTAATTTATCGTGCGCGTGCGCCCGCATCTCAGCACGTGGCACTGAGACAGTCTGTGGGCTTTATTTTACGAACCGTTATTCTTATCAACCCTTAAACTATGCAATTAGGCCAAGTACCCTCATCGTTCTAGATTCTCACACAGCTCCCACTTTTAAAAGCAATTTTCATATTATTTTGTCATTATGAGCCACGCGTACCATAAAAATAACTTCGATGCATTCCTATTCTATATATAGACGGTAGGATTCTTGATTTTGCAAAGATAATTTATGTTATGCAGTAAGTACTCAATCAATACCTTTCCAAGTACACAATTTTTATTATCTACTAGCTTTTACCGGTAGCTTTGCGCGCGTTAATGTTCAAATATATACAGATGGCTCTTATAACCCAATTTTAATTTGAAAGAAACATTCAAATTTTTATCGATTATTTTTTTTTATTACTACAATATATTTCCGAAGAAATAGATCTTACGACGCAAAAATGTTTCACATAAATTTTATGCCTCCGTTTTGGAATTTTAGTAAAAAAGTCGTGTGTATTAAGTGTGAGATTTGACATAATCAAAGTACATATGCAGAAGTAGAACGATAAAATATGTAGAAACAAAACTTTTTTAAATAAAGTGATTGACTCAATACATAGTTGTATGTCGATCACTGGACTACCTCTAGTAACATTGAACAGTTTATATTCAATATACATAATGAATAATATAAACATTGTAACAGCGTTAGGAATTTTACTATCTAGCGTAAAAAACCTAGTGCTCTGTACAGTGACTATGATTATTAAGTAAATTTACATTAAAGATTCACGAATTATAACGGCTACCGATATTTATAAAATGAAATCAATTGCTTGGCAAATGTCTGCACGGTCGATGAACTATTTTCTACTTCAATACTTTTTCAAATCGACCGATTTGTTCTATTGAGTTGGTACTCAATAGTACTTGGGATTGTTATAAACAGGTCATCGAGGTTTTAAATGAATTTTTAGTTAAAATTTAAACAAATAGAAATATTAACGTTTACATGTTTTTTTTTCTTTTTTAAGCCATGTACAGGACCAGGTGCCTTGAAGACACGTTTCCTGTTTTTCAGCTCAGTTTTTTCCTTAATATAGATAAATCAGCAACCAAGGACTATAACAATATAATTGTTTGATAATTTATATAGGTTAGGAAACTAGAAAGGTCTATGACTATAAAAGGATTAAAAGGCTGATTGCATTTTTCTTAATAATTAACATAATTTTATTACAAAAACTTAACATTATAGAGTGTATTAGCAAAAATAATGCAAGACTAAATAAAATGGGTAGATTATGAATTCCTAGAGGCAATTAAATTTTATTATATCAATTAATATTAAATTCAGATAAAGCACGGCTTGGTGTCATTATACAATACATACTAGCATTATAATTGTGAACATGGACCTTAATAGAATGTCATGTTTATTTAGTGTTAACCTTAACATTATTTTGGGGAAAGGAAAGTTTCCCGCGCTCTGTCGAGGTGTCAGGCGGGAAATGTCAAATTACGGGTGCGTTCAGAAACGGCGCGGTCGAGCAGAACATGACGAATTATAAGCGCTCTCGAAGCCGGTCTCGTAATTATTGTGGACAAGACACTTTTTGCCTCTGACAAATAGTAGGAGAGCATGGAATGACTCCGGAGCTTTGTGCCGCTACTAATGACACTTGTGGAAAAGCAAGCTCTAATATTAACTACTTCTTTTGTGAGCGAGTAGACTTGGTTTTGCTGCGTCCGTGCCTTGTTCGGTTCGGGCAACGACCTCTCCTTTATTTGTTACATTACTTGAGCGTTAATATGAATCGAATGAGCGCCAGTGATGGGCTCAAATTTCCTTTGCCAGTCCGACAACTTTTTGGCGTCACGCAAGCGTCTTTGATAGACATAAAATTATTTATGGGCAGTTATAAATATTGAAACGATATTTTGTATTGTCCAAATGTAGTGAATATAATTCAAAATCGTTATTCTAGAATTTTAGAGAACCATTATATTAGCAAGAAATAATTGTTATTGCGTCTGAATGGAACCCTAATTTGATAATTTGGTACTAGCTACCTACACAAAATTTACGATTTCCTTTTTTGTTCTCTCTTAAAGATATTGTACCTGTGTGGCATGTTATTTTACAAATTATGCTGTTAGTAAGTCAATGTCTTTGTATGTAGTTATAGCTGTATCACTTTTGTACGTAATACAGTCTAGTTATTAAGAATAATTTAATATTTATAAAAGAATCATTTCATAAGTATTAAATATTTTACTTATTTTGCACTTAAAATAAGTAAAATATAAAGATAATATAAATAAATAATATAAAGAGGAAAGATTTGATTGCTTGTTTGTGACCGGTTTGAAAAATTATTTCACTGTTGGAAAGCTACATTATCTCCAGTGAACATAGGGTACATTATACTTTTAAAAAAAAAAGGGATACTCACTAAAAGTCCAATAATGTAAGCCATGGTGTAAAAATCGAAATAAAAGAGAGCGAAGCCCTTGGCAGAAGCAAGTTTTCAATATTATTATGGTATCTCAAATAAGAAAATCAAAACAAAGGAAAAATTTAGAAGTGAAATCGTAACGGTATAACAAAATTACTTTCACATTTATTTAATGTACCAAGCTAGCATTATCGACTTAAAAGGTGCTACAGATATGTACTTTTAAGTTGAAAAAATAAATTGTAAGTTATTAAAAAGTTTTTATATAACAAACAAGAATTTAGGTTAAACTTAAAAATCTAAAAAACTAATGAACTAGAAAATATTAATTTCGCTAATTTTACGAAATTGAACGTCGATCGCGACCACCAGAATCGCGTATCAGGTTGCGATGAAATTCCCTGAAATGTTAATATAATACCTATTAATAATATTAGCTCAGGTGTCGCCATATTGTAGCTTCGTTAAACAGTTAAAAGACGTTAAGCTTTTAAATCTTAAATCGTCTTTCAATTATAGCGCACTTAAAAGTACTATAGATTTTTGAATTTTTGTATTTCAATACAGATCGTTACATCTAAACCATTCAAGAGGTAAGTTCTAAAGTCTAGTTAACAATATAATACTAAACATGTGTACTTTTTATCCGAATGCCACATGGAAATATTAGCGCGACAGTTAAAATCGCGTTATACAATTAATTTCAACATCAAAGAAAACAGTTTATATTTAACTAATATATTATATTGTTTTATTAAACTTATCTTACAACACGGCCTATACACATGTTATTTGGTCGAAATCAGCTAGTATTCGTTTTTTTTACACTAGGTAAAAAGTTTCTAGCTTTAACAATATATTACTTTGCGTTTATATTTTATAAAAGTAACCTCCAGTAAGCAGTAATCACAGATAGTCATCATAAATGAAAACTAAAACAGAGCTGATCTCAGCGTTCGATCAGTATATTAATCGCCTGCACCAAGAAGACAATTAGATATGAACTTTTTGTGCAATTTATAATTTTGTTTACAGAATATGTAGATCATATTTTATTTACTAATCTAAACAATTCTCAGATGTAATAAAAAAACTCCTGTTTTTCTAGTTATGACATGCGAATAAATAGTTCCTGCCGCATTCAAGACATGGCTTAGACCTGCATGTTAGTTATAGGAAATTCTCTGAAATGTCAAAATAAGTTCTTGTTAGTTTCTACAATCTAACAATCTATTACTTAAGAGATATTGAACTGTGTTATTTATGTAGCTGAGGTTTTAAGGTCACAAATAAACACCAATTCAAATAGTGGTTATATTTATCTATTATTGTTTACTGTATATACTTAAGGAAAATTTAAAATGTTTTGAGAATATGATTAGTTACGATTAATCAAACAGAAATATTTCCAATCCATTACGTACACAGTATTTTTCTTTATAACCAGCGTAAGAATGGGGTATAAGTCCTTAATATTATAATGACTTACATATAACATACCTCTATATTAAAAATTAAAAAAAATATTTTATTAAATTATTTACTTAAAAATGTCTATTCCTTTTTATTTTACTTAAAATCTTTTTATAAATACACTATAGACGTTTAACCTTGACATTATATCTTGTTACACGAACTAATATATCAAACTTTGCGGTCAACATGTGTTTAGTCAAACCGGATGAAATTAAACGATATTTTATTTACCTCAGAATTCACTTAGGCCTATATTTCAAGATATACTTAATTCAAGTTTCAAAACATCAAAAATATTACTAAATTAAGTTGCCACTTTTGAATTGAGTTCCTCCCTCCACATTAATTACTCGAAATGTCTGTGTTTTTGACACTCGCCTGGCCACAGGCAACCCGTACCCGAGACAGAACACAAGTTACATAATATGTATTTTTAAATGCAACTGCGTTCCGACCGGGACTTGATCTAGCGTCGCAGTTGTTTTACCCAATCACAAGGCTACAAAGCCTCAAAGTTTGTTAATATACTGCCTGTAAATGGCTGGATCGATTTTCATGAATTTTTTGTGCGTCTATAAGGGGATTGGAGAATGGTTTAAATTCACAGTTTGGTCCAAGATTCAAAAAAAATATATGTTTAAGACGGGTGCACAGGACATCTGTCGGGTCCGCTAGCTATTATATGAGTTTTATCTTGAACAATATAATAGTGCAAGGACTTGGAAGAGCATGTTTACTATTCATAGGATTTTATCTAAATATGTCAGTTTTTTAAAAATTTGAACATCAACGTGTTAATTTTGTAATGCCAAGAAGTATCCGTAAACTTAACATGATTAAAATAAAAATCGTTTAATGATAATAAATGAAATTAGAATAGGCGCCGCTAGCAATACCGGTTTGTCAAAGGCCAAATATTTTATTGCATGGCAACAAGAATCGTCTTCATAATTCATATATGGAAATTATCTTTTGATAGTATACTTATAGTGACATAAATTATATCTGTCTATAGCTAATGACATAAAAAAGTATATTGCACAATAATTATCTTCAATTTCCTAATTATGTTGAATGCCCTATTATAGTCTAATTTTCTTTGTAGAGTAAAAAGAACGAGTGTATTTGTACCTTTATTAAAACATATATATATATATTAACATTCTGTACATAAACAACATTTTATTTGATAGAGGTACATACAAGCCGGAAGGCAAGGGCGGTAAAGTCAGCGTCATTATGAGCGTAACGGTTCGACTTGACGCAGATTTATAGAAAACATTACGTTAATTTTCAATTGTAATTTTTAATATTTTTTTACTGATGACTTTCGTAATAGAGAAAAGGAAAATAATGGACACTGGTAATTAATCTTTTACATAAAAACTTTCTCTGAATTACTAGTGAAGAGTAATGGACACTTTAACTATCGGATTTTTACTACTAACAGCTAAAGATCGTACCATTTTTTGATATTCACAGTAGATTGAAAATAGCCAAAACCTTGGATCGTTCTTAATAAATGTATATTTTGTGAAGGTTATATTAAAAAAAATATTTAATACAAAATATGTGGGTGTTTTTAATTTGTTTAAAGAATAAAATATAATAAACCTCATTCTGAAATATTTAAAATCGCAAAACAACAGGTAATACAAGTAAATATCCAAAGATTCCAAGGAGTACTTTAATTACCTTTATGGTTGTTCTTGAAAACATTTGAGGGCAACAAGGAAGTTGAGGCCTTAATCGAAACTAAATGTAGACTAGACACGGCGTGCATTTGTTTTCCAAATATTCAGATTTAAAGATTAGCTTAATGTAAAGCTGTCATTTATATACGTAAGTTAACATACATCTATATAATATTTACAAAAAATTTCTGTTCGAGAGAAACCGCAGGGCGCCACAAATTGTAAATAAATTCAGTTATAAGATTCCGAGGACGGGCTAATTGTATGTTCAGAGTCAGAACAAGATTATATTTTATACATAATATTATCTGGCACAATAATTGCCTCTGGCTTCTCAGTTCCTAAGCTATTACTATGATTATTAGATACCTTCCATAGCGTTTTCTTATCTATTAACTCTGGATAATCATAATAATAATTCAAAAGTTTTATAAAAGTTGAAAAGCCATTAAGGTTTTTAGCAAACATTATTGTTAAAATTTATAAGAAGTAAAGAAACTGGAGATTGTTATTGGACCGAAAAGTTTTATATAACAGATAGCAAGTGAGATAAGAAGTCTCCAGCAATCTTAATATCGGAGCGTGCGGTCGGCGCGGGCGCAGAGAAAGCCAAGTACAATAGCCCTGTTAGATCTACTAGATACAACTGAGAACTTTAACCTTTGTTCTTGTACCGTAATCTCTATTTCCTCCGGGGGCTTGCAGCGAATCGGTCAATTTTATTCCTTTAGGAAATGAAACCTTGAATAATAACTTTATGTTTTCCTTGTATACATGACTAAAATTAAATATCTAGAATGTTTTTCATTTTAGTATATTAATTACGTAATTCTCCCAGTTCTCTATTCCAAAATTTGATGGAATTGAATGGAGTTAGGTTAGTAGATTGAAATTTATTATATGTACATACAATCTGAACTTCTTTTATTTACAATTTATTTATATTTATTGCAAACTTTAGGATAGGTATATAGGCCATGTTTATGGTTATATAACATTATTAGATTTATGTAACAACTTATTTTATCATACTACTTCGAAACAATTATCTAACATAGCGATCAGGTAATAACCTAAGATCGTCTGTTTTATAAAAATAAACTTTATATTTTGTAGGCAGTAAGGTATGTCGTATGATTATACATGAGAACTTAATCTTGATAAACAATTATTGCTTTCTGGAAATAACAAAGAAACATGAAATAGGAGGGGCGTTAACTTTCTTTGTCCAGGAAAGTACAATGAGTTCGTTACAAAAATATAAATTAAAAACTTTCAAAGCGTTAAAATAGGAGTAGATTCCGTCTCAAGAATGATAGGAACAATTTATTTAAAAAATCGTGGGAAGCTATTAAAAATTAAAGTGGTAATTTCAAAATATAAATCTAAAAAACGAAGAGGTATATTCCCTGATTTCTATGCTAGGATACTTATGTCGAAATTTGACGGGATCAAATATTGTTGTACTGCGTGTTACATATTGGAGTGAAAAAGTCGACTTGTATTATTTTAAATTAATTTCATTCCTCTGTTAGGGAATTCAGACACTGCATAATTAACAAATACTTTACCCGTTTATGCAATATTATATTTAGACTAAAGACTTTTCCTTGAATACTGCATATACTCGTACACACGCAAATGATCATATTTATTGTCTTCAGAAATTATAAGTGAAAATAATCTCTTGTTTTTAATTTAACTTTTTTGAAAACCTTGTACCTTTCGATTGAATTAACATAGCTCACTATAGGTAGCTATTTCGTTATTACAATTTTGTATTTTTTAGTTTTCCGAAGCTCTGGCTCGATACAAAAACACAATAGCAATGACGAGGTGAATGACTGTCGGCTATTACGCCAACCGCATCATTACAGTAAGCCAGCACTGCTGACGAAATAATTTTATATCCCAATAAAATATGAACATTGATATTTACTTTTTTAAATTGGACTTTGTAATAGACATTTCAACTCTACCAAGAATAATATCTGAGAGCTTTATGTATAACCGTAGAATTATTAAGAGACAATAGTATACGCTTTCAAATCATGATGTATTAAGAAATTTAATGTCTTGTCTAAAACATAATATTTTAGATGTAACGCTGCTGACAATCAGCTTATTAGCGCCCGTTTACCTAAATATAAAACTCATTCGCGAAATTCCGCAAACTAGTAAATGTTTTTCTTTAAATAGGCTTATATCGATATTTTAAAAATACAACTAGAGCATAGGAACTAGTCATTATCAAAATTTAAAATAAAAGATAAGTAAATGCAAATATTTAATTGACAATATGATCATATTATATTATTCATAGGATTCTAATTAACGGTTATGTTTTATATCTAAATGATTTCATTGTCGAGCATCTTCTGACCACAATGAAGATCAAAGTCAACATAACAAAACATGCTTAGGTTAATGTCACACACAATTACAGCTTAAAAATATATTGATCCGGATTTATATAATTTTTATTGACATAATTATTGTGTGTGCAATCAGCCTTATGAGAAAGTAGGGGTAGACTAGTTTCATGATTTTCCATTTAATTAACTGTATTAACATGAGTCACCTGACAACCATTTACGCGTACTGATACTTCTTAAATGAGATGAGAAATGTCATTAATTATATCACCCCAATTTGTACTGAACTATACTTATATATTGTAAATGAATTTCAATAGGCTGGAATGTAGGCGATTCAGTGAAAATATAAAAAAATAATATCTAGTGTTTTAAGTGGAATGCTATATTGTAAAAAATAATCTATTTTAACACTTAGGATTCTATTGCGAAATGTCAGTTAACTTTCGAACTTTTCTTATAACGACAAAGCGTTTGTTCTATATAAAATATTGACATTTTGATAACGCTCAGTTCTAAAAAATCACTTGCGCCTCATCACGGCTGTTAGAACTTTAATACATACATACATACGTAAAGAAAATTCAGGCAGATATTTATTATATTTCATACTTAACATTAAAAAATGTAGCATTCCAATTTTAAATGCTAAGTGGCCGTGAATTAGGTAATTGTGTTACATTTATACAAAAATTAAATCTTATATTACGTTGATTTACTACGATAAATAAATAAATACTTTTTTCCCAAATTAAGCTAAACATACATGTAATTAAGACGCACCTATTAGTACAGCTGAAAATTTTTGAAGATCCTTAGACAACAGAATAAGCCTGAATGAAAACGTTGTTAACGTCTAACACAAACACAAATTGAAAGAAACTGCATTTATCTGTTTCACGACGATATAGTATCGATTAAGACTTAATTTTAATAGTGAGCTTTAAGTATATTACCACAGAACTAAATTGCGAAAGAAATAATTCAATTTATACAACAACATAGAGAGGCTTAGGCATATTAAATAGGTTATCACAATTATTATATAATTTATAATATTTTTAAACATATAGACCGCTAGCTACAAAATGTTACTTATCAAATATATAAGTTGTTTTATTGATTCCTGAATATAAATATAATTAAGATTTACTAAAATGTCGCACAACTAATGCTAAGCAAACACATCTCCTTATGAACCAACATCAAATTTGAATATTTTATATTAACACAACCCCTTACGTTAATTTATTAGAATTTTCAGAGAAATATTGATTAAGTTCTATGACAAATTTATGGTAAAAATGACAATGAAAATTTTTTGTCTTACCTTTTATTGTTTTGCATTAGATATACGACATACTAACCGATTTTCAATGAACCATACAAAATTATTAACATTAAATATAAATTTTTAAATATTATTTAGGCCATAAATATATTTTTTACTGCTACGATTATAAATAAATATTTACAAAACGCAGGCACATTATTTTTGCTTGACATAGTCATATATATCTTTTGCTTTCCTCCGCATATTATTTTGCACTTAGCCCGAATTTGAACACGTGTCTTACGTTCTAGTTTTGAAAAACTACTAGCAGACCCAGCAAAGGTCGTTTTGCCACATAAAATATAGGGGTTGATTTTAGAGGCGTGAAAATTTGGAGTTCTATATATCATAAAAATATTAAAACAAACAATTTTTTGTAAATAATAAAAAAAATGGTATGGAGCACGCTTAACTGTTTGGGGATGAAAAATAGATGTTGTCCGATTCTTAGATCTACTCAATATGCATGTAAAATCGTTCGAGCCGTTTCGGAATAGTTCAATTACGCCCACCTAGACACGAGAAATAATCGCTGATATGGCTGGATCGATTTTGAAGTTAATTTCACTAATATTCTAATGCTATAAAGAGAAAAAATCCAACTATATTCGTCCAAAATTAACAACGAAGTACTGCTGTAAAAACATTCTCTGTAGGCGTTTGAGTAGTTTTTATTTTTATATATTATTTTCCTTCTAAATTACTGTCAAGTTCAAGGTGATTAACAAATATTATATGAAAATCCATGTCGATACAAATCGAATCAATCCTAAAATAACTAGTTTTGTATAATGATTTCAGAATTACTCTTTTACTATAAAATACTTTAATCTCAAATATACAAAGCTAAAGAGAGGCTTTAAATTTAAGTATACATATAAATCTATCATTTTTACAATCTACCAATATATTAATTTCAATTATATATTCCAAGTCTCTTAACTATTAAAATACACCATGTATAAGAATCAAATTGCACTATATAAGGTAGTTTTGACATTTGGCAGTTACTGTTTGGATTATTTAGTTTCATGAAGTACTAATAAATCGACGCTAGACAGCTTAACCGTAGTAAGCTGCAAATCAATAATTAACATAAGTAACAGACCAGAAAATAGTTTTATTTAAAAATCTTAATTTCTGCTATTTTGAACCGACTTTCTAGGTGCTATGGTCGACTGTTTTTTTATAGACCGATCTTACTTTTTTATTAACCTTCATGCGACATAACAAAGAAAAAATATTGTATCAGTAAAAAACGCATACAGAGTTCTGTGACATGTGAAATTTTTAATACACAACATCTAAGTTTTGTAATAATAATGTAAAATAATTACAAAACATGTTTAATAAACTCGCGTGTATAATGCGTTTTAGTGTGCTACATTTAAAAGTTTATATTAAGGCCATTGTTTTGACACAAGTCAAAAGAAATTATAAACGACTACACAGTACAATAATAATGTATCTTTTAATACTGCGGTTTTGTCGCTCCAATAAATTTCAAATTTTTTAGTCTCCCGTACTATTTATTATCATTAATGTAATTTTACAAACATACGAGATCGTAGATCCATTTGTTTCCTTTTAATAACGAATATGGTCAAACTTCGAGCACGGGAGCATGTTTTAAATGTCAAACAAGCTACGTACGTAACGAACGTCATACGCGTTTTTTTGAATTCATTTGTATATAGCAGTTGAGACAAGAGTAATGTATTTTTAATGATATGTGATTGCAATGTTGATTTTTTGTATCAATTGTATGCAGGCCTTTTATAAATGTTATAAAAAACTAAGCCGTGGTTTTATATCGTTTTCAGAGTTCAACGTTATACGTGTATTTATAACGTAAGTATGTATCCTTTCTAATATTATAAATGCGAAACTTTGTATGAACGGTTCCTTAAATAAAAGTTTATCGAAAAATAGTTCATACATCAGAATATCTTAGGCTATAATTTATAAAGATGTTGCGATACGGGTGAAACCGCGAGCCATTGCTAGTTAGAAGAAAAAATATTCAGTTCATGTTAAATTTCTATTTTCTCCGTTGTGTACGTACCGCAGTAATAAAGTTAAAATTTCTAACACTATATAGGGCGCCAGGAATTATTAATAGTTAACGTTATGTCAAATACACTTAGCTTCAGAAACAATTCTTCCAATAATTTCGTAACTTGTCTTCAAAACTGAACATTCGGTTTTGTTAATTGTTTAAGCGTTGTATTAAATAAATCGCTACAAAGTTATAATGGCACCCTTTACTTCGTTTATTCAAATACTTAGTCTTTCCAAAAGAACGCTTATACACCACCTCTGTTATGTAGTTAAGCAATATTTAAATGTTTTATTCATTTTGTATCTATATATCGTTAATTCTTATAAATTAAATAGTTTTAAGGCTTAATATACAAATGAAATCTTTGTAACGTACGTCAAAAATCATATTATTAATGTATAATACTTATTCTTTCAGGACTAGCCATTATTCAGAAGTCCTAGTAATGGTGATGTTTAAAGAAATACCATGAAACCAGATCTTTAATCTCTAAATCTTGATTACAATTCAAGATACGTGAAGATACTTAAATTCCAACTTTCGTTTTGGTTTTAATATTAAATTTTCACATGTCTATAAAATAATAATTTTTCGTTGTCTCAATTAAAATTAATCCAACGGCTGACTTTAATTTTGTGAAAGTATCTGATATGTTTTAAAAATTGCCATAATTTTATCGGATTATAGGCCTAATGAGATAATATTGTGAATTCGTAATAAACGTAAAAAGTAATATTTAACCGTTTCGCTTCTAGCGTCCGCGCAGCCTAATTAGAGATTTAGATCTTCACTTGTCTACAATGTTAGGTGTATAATATTGGTGGGCCAAGTCGAGTAACTCTCTGCGCAACTGCTGTGCCTGTGAACGTAAATGTTGTTCGCGCGTCCGTATCACTTTGTACTGCTCCTCACGCTCCTCCGTGCGTTGCGATACCAACCACCGTAGATATAGCTCTGGAATTAAGGTCGGTCAAATTGTTAGAATGTAACATTCGTGTCCTTTTTATCTAATATATAAAATTCTCGTGTCACAATGTTCGTTCCCATACTCCTCCGAAACGGCTCAACCGATTTTTATGAAATTTTACATGCATATTCAGTAGGTCTGAGAATTGGCTACTATCTAATTTTCATCCCCCGAAATTATAAGGGTTGTCCACCCCTAACGTGGACTTTTTATTTTTTAAACAATTCTTTTTATTTCTATTTTCCTATGATACAGCATATAAAAATACATACAATCCTAAATTTTCACCCTTCAACAATCAACCCCTAATTTTTAATCGCAAAATATTTTGGTGGCAAAACGAAGTTTGCTGGGTCAGCTAGTTTTATTATAAAATTACAGTTTCGGTCAAATTACTGTGATATAATTATATTGTCGGTCAAATTATTATTAAATAATTTCAATGTCAGTAAAATTGTAATGACATAATCACAGTGTCGGTCAAATCGTTATGATACAATTACAGTGTCGGTCATTTGACCGATCTTTTTTTTCTCGAATTTTGAACCGTTATATCATTTAGATATATATGTATATAGATGATACAACTGTAGTGTCGGTAAATTCTTTAAACTATAAATTTCTTTGTTAGGTAAATTTTTATGACATAATTGTCAATCAAATCAGTAGAATATAATATCGTTGCAGGTAATTATTAATAAATTATTTTACGAATGATAGTTTTTAGTTACTCACCTTCCCATATAACGTAGCTCATGGGCGCGACAGATGGCCAAATAACGTTGGGCGTGGGATCGTAAAGTGGGTTGATGTAGGCGCAAAGCTCATCGGGCTGGTTTACCCACGACCATATACTTGTGGTTTGCTCATACACTCCTCGTGTGTTGCGCTCTTGGTCACTGTCACATAGGAACGTACCTATGGGAAGACGATAAATCAATTTAAAATGGTAAATTCTTGTGATATAAGCTATGAAATAGTATTTTAAATAGACTTATAAACACTCGAGACTCTAACAAAATAATATGGCAATAATAAGTATTTTATGTATAAACTAGCTGACCCAGCAAACTTCGTTTTGCCACAAATATATAGGGATGTATGTATTTCTAGATGCTGTATCATAAAAAAAAATAGGGGTGGACAACCTTTAACATTTAGGGAGATAAAAAATAGATTGTAGCCGATTCTCAGATCTACTGAATATGCATAAAAAATTTCATAAGAATCGGTCGAGACGTTTCTGATGAGTATGGGAACGAACATTGTGACACGAGAATTTTATATATTAGATATTCATTAGTACTCACCAAACTGACTCGCATATGCATGTTCGAACAAGGTTATGAGGAAAGACTGGCGGTACTCAAAGCTGCAAGGGAACTGTTCCAGGAACTGCCTAACGCAGTCAAGGAAAAGTGGGAACGTTGGCGCTGCTCTGGGCTGACTGGAGTAGGGGCCGCAGCGAAGTCGCGTCCCGAACGGGTGACCCGCTTGCAGCCACTCGCGTTCGATTAAAGCTTGTAATCTGGAATGACATTATTGCATAGAAAAACATAACGAATATCTACTTTTACTCATATAAATGTGATGCTAACAAATTAAAACAAAAATATATATTTGAGCAACTTTATGTAAAAGATTACCTAAGTAAAAACTCATAGTTACACACGTCAGTAAAAAAAGTGTTAAATCAATGAAATAGTCATTAAAATTAATCAAAATTTAAGTTTTTTTATTGGTAAAAATATGTGCGTACGTCGGCATAGCGAATCTTGATCGAGCCATGGTATTGCACCGTACAGAATTCCACAATTATATACGAATTTAATAAAATATTATTTTGAACTACCCAAAAAACTATTGAGATGAATTTACAATTTGTAATTAATCATGTTATCACCGTCTGGTAATAAATAGTGGTGGTATTTCTAAAAAAAGTTTCTACTTCAGTCTATGCATGTCCGAATGCTCGAATAGAAGTAAATAAGTCGTTAGCACATCATAGAATTATGAACGATGTCTAGCGAACCTCAGTTGGTCTATCGAATGAGAATAAAAATGATTAATGTAAAATAATAAGTCAAAAGTTTACCCTCGTAAAGTCCTGCAGTCCGGATTAAGTATTATTTGCACCAAAGAGCACACAAGAAGCGTTGCGTCTTCACCCCGGGTACCGTGTATTAACACCGGCTCGCCTTTCTGTTGAAATTCAATGTTCAAATAAAAATATTCACTTTTTTCTTGTAAAAACGTAATTTTAAAAATCCATATAACGTTCAATCGTACTACTAATCTGTAGCACAAGACCATATTATAAACTCTACGGAACGTGAATATTAAAGCACCTCTTAAAATGGTCCAATTGAAGACCTACGAAAATGAAGGACTCTGATGGCACAAATAAAAAAATATATTATAAAAAGATAAAACAAATGCTAATCTTATAACATAATATAATAATATGTATTAATAAAGTAGGAACAGCTCTTTTAAAATCGCTTCATATGGAATCAAAAATTAAGTGTATAAAATTAGATTCGAACAGGACTCTCTTCATTGGTGAAAAGTTCATGTAGTACTGTAAAGCGCATTTTAAATTAAGTTTATGATTCTACAATTGCTCAAAACAAAAATTTAATAAACCTCACAAATGCAAATGATACCAGCACCTTCAATTTAATTGATATTCTTCTAATGACGTCAGGTATAGTCATATTATTAAGTAGTGATATATAAGACTTACGTGATGTATATGTTGAGCGATTATACAGGCTGTGTGTAGCGAGTTCCGTACAGACTCCGCCCACCCGGAAGACTCAAGTCGAGATATCCATTTGTCGCACGATATCTCCTTGTCCACGCATGCTGCCAACCATAACTTTGAAATTTACACTATGAATATACGAATCAGTTATATTATTGTAATATAGATAGAGTCCTATGAACAGTGTTTAAGAACGAAAATTGAGATATGGTTGACTTCAGTTTGGTTCAACCGAAATAACGATTAAAATACCCATAATAGTTTATTATTAGAATATTTTTAAGAAATGTTTTAAAATTTAATGGATAAAAATAATGTTTACTACATAAAAGAGCTGTACCATTATTCAGTTGGACATGCATTTTTATCATAAGTATATATTTTTGGCCAGTAATCTTTAAGGTCTTAAATAATATCTGTTATATAAGGTCTTAAAATTAATTAACTGTATTTCTAATATAAGTAATAAGTATAGTATGTATATGTTTTCTTATATGTACATATATATTAAAAAGCTATTATTTTGACAGTGCAAACAGACATATTTACCATCAATCAATTTAGAGAAACTTTCTAAAAGCTGTTGTTGATTATCAACGTCATCCATAGATCTATTGTATATCCTCCATTGTGAATAATTTGCTGCACTTTCTGTACCACCCCCTGTAATACGTTTTCAAAGTGACAATAATTTAAAATACAAGGAAGGCATAGAAACTCCTTGGTGTTTAAAACAAAGTGATATTTTAAATACAACTAATCACATATAACTATATGAAAATATCTGAATTAAACTAGTATATAGAATTCTCGTCTAATGGTGTTTGTAATTAAATTCCTCCAAAATGGCTCAACCGATTTTCGTGAAATTAAATGTGAATATTAGTTAATAATAGTTGTGAATATTTAGGCCTGCGAATCGGACTACATCTATTTTTAATCGCCTTAAATCTTAAGGGTGGTCCACCCTTTTCTAGCCACAATTCGAACCCCTACACAATCAACCCCTATTTTTTGATCTCGATATATTTATGGCGTAAAACAAAATTTGATAGGTCAGCTAGTAAATTTTAAAATCTAAATTTGCTTAAAACCTCTTATTCTATAATCTTTTGTCTATCTAGCAACATTGGAACCAACAAAGTCGTCAATGGCGTGATAATTGTTTTACTACGAATCTGAATAACTACAAATTCAATATGCAATATTTAAAATTTATAAATATTTGAGAAAAAAAATACCTTTATTCTGTTGTTGTGATATTGAATTGGAACTTCTTAAATCATAAATAATACCCTTCATTCCAACATTGACAACAGAATTTACAAGCATTTCATCTGGCTTGCATCTTCTATGTTTAGCCCCATACAGAGGTTGGCCGGCACGTAATAAAACTGCCTGAAATTTTTTCCTCAAGAAATAGGAATGCATCAAGACAGATACAATAACTTTTATAGTCATTGGAACTGAATCTATGATGTGACACCGTCAATAAATTTTAATCACCATCAATAAAGTTTTAAAATTCATACCCAAAATCCTGACTCTACAAATTTATTTCCAAAAAAGTAGGGTAGGATAATTTTAAGGAACCAATCTATCTCTATATCAAAATTAGTTTCACAATTTATATAAGACAGAATAAAGAAAGAAACTATATATCTGTCTAATAAATATGATTTTAAATGAAGTTGACTCACCATTGCCATGATGCTATTATACTTAAAAAGTTTTTAAAATCCAGTAGTGTAAAAATACATTTCTGACTTACTAATTATTGTTAATTATATCTATTAGAGTAGGATACAAAATTACAAACCCCATTATTGTGCCTATATGAGAGCACTGGAAACCGACCACCTTGCCTAAAGCTTGCAGCTGCTAACAACGTATCATCATCAATTGTTTTTGGTACTACAACACCTTGAGCATAACCTGGTGTAACTGTGTAATGTTGGTTGATGCGAGATATACGCCATTCTTCTGTTGCTAACACTTTCGTAAATTCTCCTTCAATGCTGAAAACAATAGATTGATATTTATGAAGCATACAACCTCACAAGATACCCAAAAAATCTATAAACAAATAAAAAAATTCAACCAAATTTATTTTAACAAGAAATAAAATTAACACCTAAGTCCAATGACAGAGCATTCTTTGAGTTTTTCAGTCATTTGGTTAAAAAATTAGAATTCCTTACATAAAGGCAATATAAAGATTTAGATTACACTAAACTTAAAAAGTAATTTAAAATGGCAAAATTATTTAAAAAAATTACCTATATAAAGTATACCCATTTTCCATAACAGGATGCATATGTCTATAAAAGAATGGATAATATAGACTAGGGTCTTGTAAGCTTGATAAGTTTTCTAATGTCTGTGTAACAAGATTGAGTTCTGTTGAATTACTTATATCTAGCTGGAATATTCTGAGATCTTTACACTTTAAATATAATGAACCTCCTTGGACAATTCCTCCGCTTACTTTATTTTCTTTTTTCTCAATACTATCAATATTTTTATGAAGGAGCTGAAAAATTATGAATATCATAAAATATTTTTTTATGGGTCAATGTACACTACAATATAGCAATTCATTTTAGCTAGAATAAATGAACTCATGAAGTATATTAAAAAAAGTTGATACCATAAAATGATAAACTATGAATATTATTTATACAAAAGAATATATGTACAAATGAAAGAGGTCAATGACAGCACAGAATACTATTTTGTTAATTTGAAATTTATGTTAAGCAAATATTTAAAAGCATATCATACCCATAATTCTCTAACGCCTTCTTTCCTAGAACTTAAAATAAGGTGATGACCTGTGATACACACTGTTCCGTCGACATTTTCATGATGCGGATATTTTAATATTACACCATCCAGTTTATTTATAAGTATAAGCTCGATAAATTCCATCGAAAAGCTTTAAGTAAGTAATTTATAATATCCAGATGATTTGTATTTTGTACAAATTCAACACACATATAAAACTGTCAAATGGACAGCAACGCTGTCAAATGTCAATTGATAATCAAGTTGTCAATAAATTGACACATTCTTTAATGTCGGATGATATTGTTTTTTTGATAGGGGTAAATATTGGTGAACACTATTAAATTTTAAACAATTACTGCGTTCTCTAAACTAAATAGTTAAAATGAGACTTTTAATTGAAATAAGAAGAAAAATTATAATCCATAATTATTTTCTAAAGATTAAAGCAAGTGTAGATTTGTCTAATATAGACTAAATGAAAAAGAACACAGATTGTAAACATTCCGAAATTTAATAAAATATCTTTATCTTCAAAACTTAAATAATCATAATGAGAAAAGCTATAAAAAACCAATATAATCACAATTCACAAGGTTTCAAAATATTATAAAATTGCGCGCAAAAATAGTGAGATAATATAATAAATTATGTAGAACTTTCAAGGTAGGCATAGGTGCTTCATATACTACAACGATTTAACTTTCCGGTTGAAAATTGAATAAAATCAACATTTCATACATATAAAATAAATAAAAAATATTTTAAGACGAACGTAGTTCACGCGTTCGGTGAAAATCGGTCTACATTCTATTTGAAAGAGATAGCAACAACAGGTCTTATATAGATAAAAAACGACAAAGTATAGTAATAGTAATGTAAGAAAATGAGATAAACATATGATATCATAATTAAATAAGAGCAAGATACATTATGGTTTCGGACTTTGCGCTCCATCTATAGGCACACAACCAAAAACAACTGTAGATAGCTATACGATAGAAAGAAAAGTACTACGTACGACAGCTTCAGAAGGCAAATGTGTAAATTATTTCAATTGTTTTATTGAATGTGGCGAACAGTTCCTAGGCAGCCTTTATTATTAATTCATAAATGGACAAAAGGAAACTGTAAACAGTATATAAACTGTTTAGTGCTCTCCGGAGTGTTGTTTAAGTACTAGAATAAATAATACGTGTGGTGAGGTTTAGTACTTAGTTATGTATTTGTGATTATGTTGAAAGTAAGCAGGCTAGCAGGATGGTTGAGCTTGGGCAATGACCGGTTATAATACATAGATATTTTACCCAGTAATATATTTTGTCTTACCTTTCATGATTCTCTTTTCTGTTTATGTTCATTATTTATTACTATGTACAGAGATAGTTATTTATAATATGTTATTTTTTTGTTCAGGATATGGAGGATAGTTCTGATACAAATAGAGACACAGATGTGTCTTCAACTACTGCAGATGTCCCTGAGACACAGGAAGTTACAGGATCAAATGGTAATGTTGAAATGATAATAACTGTTGAGAAAGTTGAGGAAGATTCTTTTGAGGAGACAGATTCATCTGAGCCAATTACACAAGAACAAAATAATTACACTCTCACAAATGTAAAAACCTCAGTGAAAGAAAAATCACTTAGTAAAGAATCTGTTCAAGAAAGTCATTCTCCAAAAAATGTGACTTCCTCACCTGAAAAGGAAAGTATGTCTTCAAAAGCTCTTCCAAATTCACCAAGTACTACATCACCTACAAAAGACAAAAGCTCTGATAAAATAATTGTCAGGCCATTTTGTACAACCTCACCTAAGAATGAAGTAAATATTAGTTCAGTGGGAACTACACCAAAGGTGGATCAAGGGAAACCCACATCTACATCTCCAATAAAAGAATCTGAGGAAACTGTTGATTCTTCAAGTAAAACACTGTCTCCAAGCAAAGGGGAAGTGCAAGTAAAGAAGGAAGATTTAACAATAACTCCAACTATTATACAAAATGGGAATGAAGCTCAGAAAAAACAAACAGATGTTTCCATTGCAACTACATCAGAAGTCAATGTACCTGAAACAACAACACATTCTTTAGAAAAATCTACTACAGAAGTTGGTGATAGCCAAAAGTCAGACGAGAATCTGAAAACAGTTGTAGACTCACACTGTGAAAAATCAAATGACTCACAACTGGACACCAGCTCTGATATTAGTGAAAAGGAGCACAATAAAAGTATTAGTCGCGAATTAAAGTCACTTATTAAGTCTGCCAAAGAATCTAAAATAATAAGTGAATGTACACAACTAACAAGTAAGACACGCAAATCTAGAACACCAATGGATACCAGTGCAAACTTGAACATTTCAGCTGAACCAGAAAAGATAAATAGTATACGTCGGAACAGTAATATATCATCAAAAAGTAATGGCAGTGAGAAGTCTGAGAAAACAGCAAAGAGGTCAATGCGCTCACAAAATCCAGAATTTGTTCATAAAGTTAAACAATTCTTGAATTCAGTGACTGGTAAGAATCGGGACTCTGATGATGACCAGGAACATGAATCTAAAGATGATGCATCACCCTCATCCAAAAAGAAAAAAATTACAGAGAGTCAGCATCTTGACGTAAGTATACTTTGTAGCTCTTGTGTTGTATATACTGAAGTCTATTAATTAATAAGGAAATTTATATTTTATATTATAATGTATATAATTTTAAGTTTATTGTAAAGTATTACTATAAATATATATGTATAGTAATACTTTACAATAAGTTTATTCAAAGTATAAAACAAAATTTGTAATTTCTAATTTCTGTGTGTATTTTTTGCAATAACCTTATTAAAAATATAGAAGGTAGACCAAAAGCTACGAGCTGACCCATACTGCTGGCGGTGTCACTGGCCTGTAGAAACGGAGGTTAATGAAAAGAGTCGGCCTCCCATGGCTTGTACAGTTTGCCCACGTGTCTTCCACTACAAGTGCCTGTCGAGCTCAGAAAGAAATAAAATAGATATAGATAGGAGCTGGGTGTGCCCAGAATGTTTGAGCGTATTGCATGCTGAAAGTTCAGAGACGAGGTTAGTATTAGCTTAGTATAATTTATTGGCAAAAAAATAGGTTTTCTAATAACAAATTATATTAATAAACTCACTGTAGTAGTGTAAATATTTCATTTTGATGTAATGAACCATTAGAATAAGTAATTACCATGTTATTTTGATTTGATCTTGCATTCACCATTGTCACCTTAAAACCAAACATATATTAGAGTCTTTTATTTCAATTAGCTTGACACAAAGGTTGTTTTTTTATTTTATATGTATATTATACTTTGTATATAGTGTTTTTAATTTTTCATTGTATTAATATTGATTTCAGATCTGTTTCCATGAAAAAAATCTCTCTTGGCCTGCTTTGTGAACTGTTACAACATGCACTGACACGAATGATGGAGCTTAATGGGGTAAAGTTACTTTTCTTTTAGTTTAGGTTATAGAACAACACAAAGGGTTGTACAAAAAAAAGTGACAATTATAAAATCGCCTCTGTGGGTACAGGTTTCAGATTTTACACAAATTTGTCATGAGGGAATATAAAAGAATGAAATGTTGAACTACTCAAAACAATGAAAGGTATTATAAAGGAAATGTATAGAAATACGAAATAATAAAAGAAAATAATTGTCTTTATTATAATAAATTATTGTTGATAGCGTGTTAAAAAATTAATTATACAAATAATGATACAAAAACACTATAAACTTGTTATGTAGACTTAGATTCAAGTTTAGAATTCTAATTATAATAACATAGTACTACGTTAAGCGGTTATAAACTAAAGTTATAAATATCACTCGATGAATAATATTTAGAAAGCGATATACTGATATTAATCATGATGACACATTGAATTTGAACAAAATGGCGTCTTTATTGTACGTCTGAGAATAAATAAATTACAAACGGTATAATAAATTAATAACATTAATTGCCTTATGGCATTTTTGAGATTTTCAGAGACTAAATGAAAAATATTTCTTGTTTAAAAATAGAACGTGAAATAACGTTAAAACATATACTTCTGTATAGGAGTCGGAATTAGATTATCGATAGCGATTTGTTACGAATTAGAAGTAGTGCGCGTTAGTTATTTTTCTCGGAATACGTGCATTTACCACTATTTTATGTATAGTTAGATGAAATGCTGCGTTGCCGGATTGGTTAAATGACCTTGCTATTATCTATCGCGTCGTGAGACATCGCCATTTTATCCGTCCCTTTCACGCACTGAATAATCAATACGAACGCGTCTATAGCTATCTCACTTAGGCTAATAATAAACGGTCACATGGAATGTATGTTACATGATGTGTATATCGTTTTTTTGTATTTGCCACGGTTTCTGTTGAAGATGCACTTGCAATATATAATGTGATTAAAAGAAAATAAAAGCCTTGAATAGATTTTTTTTATATTTACATAATGTTTAAGACCATGAGTTGAAACAATAAATGTATTTTCGTTCTTATTTCTGAATTAATTTCACAGATTATATATTACACACTTTCATTATTTCGGGTCTAACCTATTTACTATTTAAATATATATTATGATTTTCGGAAAAGTAAATATCTACCGTGTTCGGTATAAGTTATGAATGCAAATATTGTATTCGTGTTGATACTGACAGTTATTGTACCTAAAAACAATAAACTCGGGTTTAATACAATAGTATTTTAGTACTTAGATTATTCTTTAAGTAGTTATGTATAGTTACTAAATGAGTACTAGCTGCTTCGCGTCACATCGTCTGCGTCTCACAAGATAACTATTAAATATTTATATACTTTCCTCTTGAATCACTATATACTTTATTGCCTAAAACTGCATTAAAATCGGCTGAATAGGTTAAAAGATAAACGAACAGACAGAAAAGCGACTTCATTTTGTACTATGTAAAGACAAATAAGACGAGTATCCTGAACCGCCATCATCCGTGAAGTGTCAATGTGAGCAGCACCCATATAGGTGATAAATTTATTTACTGCTGAATAGTACTTTTTCAATATTTGAAGTAAATCGAATGACATACATTCTTTGAAAATTCGTCTCTCGTCATTTTTACCCTTTGTGCTTCTTTTTTTCAAATAGTGGTGGTCTGTAAGTATCTTCAGAGTCTCACTTATGTATGTATCAAAATTCATCAAAATCGGCTCAGCGCTTAGGCGGAAAAGCAAAACTCACATTTGGATGGATATTAGGATGACATCTGTAATTGTTTATATAATATCTTTAAATTGTTTACAGGTTGAGCCATTTATGCAGCCTGTTGATCGGACTGCATTTCCTGATTACGACAAATACGTGGTCCAGCCAATGGATTTATCGCTTATGAAGAAAAACATTGGCGATGGTGTTTACGGTAGCACCGAAGCGTTTCTCGCAGACGCGCAATGGATATTGCACAATAGTATTATTTTCAACACATGTGAGTTACTCATTACTTTTACAAGATTTGTTGTCAATATATTTGTAAACTATTATGCATTTATATTTTACTTGTTACTTTAGTTTATTTTTTTTATAAATTTAAAAATGACATTCCTGTTAATTGTATTTTTAAATAACAAAGTAATGGTTAAAGAGAACTCTTTTATTTCACAAAAGCTAGATTTACGTATATGCATTTCTTATTTGCATATGTTTTTTACATTTTTTAGTTTTCTGTTCTTTTATTGTCTATTCAATATTTTATTTCGCTTAACTACAGTGAAGCCTATATAACTTGAACGCCAAGGACCCTAATGATTTATTTCACTAGTAGAGTATCGTTTAGTTTTCCAATTAGACAACTTTAAGATCACAGTTGTCATATTTAGTCTTACCGAGCCAATGCTTACGCGCAAACGAAATTAAATTTATGTACACAAAATATTCCCGGCACATTAATTGTTACACAAGGTATTGGGGTCCAAAGGCCCCGGTTTGTAGATAAGAATTGAAAAATTCTCAGTAACAGAGGTGTTTCAATGTAAAAGTGTCTGTATCACTATAAGTTATATATCAGTTCCTTTGGGGTACATTTTATCAGGTTACACTGTAGTGTATATATTTATTTGCATGTTTCGAAGTAATTATAAAAAGCATCGTTATTGTGTAGTTCCGATGCCAACAAACAAATTTCCAGTGCAATCGAAGTTGACGCTGGCTGCGCGCGCGCTCGTACGCTTGTGTCGCTCCGAAATGGGCGAGATTGAGGCGTGCCCCGAGTGCTACGCGGCAGCGCACGCCCGCAAACCGACATGGTTTACAGACGTGTGCTCCACGCCACATATATTGCTTTGGGCTAAGCTTAAAGGTAATCTTAACACTGGGAATGTAATTTTGTTTCGCCTTCCTAAATCGCCGTAACGATTTTAGTGAGATATATCATCTTGAAGACACTTATAACTT
>JAOSYY010000005.1:2023188-2037389 GCA_025727935.1 Hebomoia glaucippe
ACTCGTATGATATCAAACATAAATTGAAGACTGAAGGTACCAAAACATCATGAAAAAAGAATTGTATTCTTTTCACAAATAAAAAATATGAGAAACAAAGTAGCTTCATGGTTTCCATTTGTTGACTATCCTAATATATTTTTGCAGCTTTAATATATATTTACACAATTTACATATTACAGTTAAGTTTGTTCAAAAGGAGCAACAAATTTTTGAAACAGTTTGAACTTAATCAAAATTTGAGATAAACATTACACTTAATTCATTTATTATTAACATGTATAATAATTTTGGTTGTTTTCCATAACAAACATAGGTTGAACATTAATTATTTTTTAGTAATCGGAGTCGGCACAAACATCCTGTTACAATGGTTTTGCTATAAATATGTGAGGTTTCTCAGTGAGGCATATTATAAACGATGCAACTTACTGCTCATTATCGTCATCGGCAACATCGTCTTGTAGGGCCCAATCCGGCTCGTCGTCTAGCTCGCACATCATTTCCAGTACAAGTGGAGTGAGTATGCGAATTGCATTAGGCACCATTTTTCGGACCATGGCAGGCGCCGTCTCGCACAACGTTACAAGGGCCTCCAGTGCTAATTGACGCCAGTTATCTTCGCCATTTGTGTCACCAATCACCTAAGTGGATAAATGTTTTAAATTTAATAGGTTGTTTGTGTGGAATTCAAAGAGAGTAGGACCAAATTATATTGCTTTATATTTAATTAAATGTTACACATTAAATAAAATAATGTTTAAATGATTTCAAAAGTGTCTATAAATACAATTTTATGATAAGAACTACAAAAACCTTATCCTGATGTTTCGTAATAGTTGAGATTTTTTTAAATATAATTTTGTATTATTACACCAACAACCAGTAAGCAAAGAAATTATTATTTCATTAGTTAAATTATTAATACAGCATCGGGTTCCTCTACATAGAATTTAAAAATAAAAGTGTATAATGCATTATAAAAGTAAATATTATCAAAATTTTTGTAATAGGATATTCCTGTGGAGGTTAAATGATAAGACTTCCTATCATTTTATACATATCATGACAGTTTTATTGAAAATATCTGACTTTACCTTGATACAGACTTGGAAAATGGCCTCAACCTGTGGCCTGAGGAATTTGGGTGCAGATTCTGCTAGTTCTATCAAAACTTTCAATGCAGCATCGTCATCAGCCTTTTCAATTGATTGTACAACAACCTAGGAATAACACAGCCACATTAATAACTAAGGCATACCCAAATAAGTAACATATAATTGGCTCAACAAAACTAATACATTATAAATAAGATTATTAAACAAGTATTTATTATTAACCTTTTGTATCAGACTAACAAAGTACATTCTTATATAAATAAAATTTACAGTAAGCAGAAAAATTGTTTTGAGGGCTACTATCAAACTCCATCCTATTATTAGGTTGGTGTTAGCGAAATCCTCTATTTTATTTTGCACACCTTGGCAGTAATATATATCATAGAGAAATATACACGTAGGAGTATGTGTGCTAAAAAAACTGACAATTTTAACATCTGATTAAATTATATACAAGAATACTACATTTTTAAATTATTTACATAACAAAATAAGCCAACCTGCATAAACGGCAATAGTAGATCACTGAAGTGTTTCTGAATAGCTGGTTCTTTATCATGCAGTAGGATGAATGCCCCTATTGCTTTAACAGCCTGCATACGCAGTGCTTCAGATTCATTTGGTTGTAGCGCAGAAAGAAGCATTCCCTTGATGACATCAAGATTTTCATTTTGACGGTTCCCAAACACTCCAGGTACAGATCTATATAGAATAAATTAAGTGAATACCTAATATTATAAGTATGAAACTTAATATAAGGTCAAATCTGAAATATACTACAATGATACCATGTACTATACAATAAAAATATCTATATTTCAGAATTACATGTATACTAGAGTAATGTAAATAAAAAGTTCTTATTTTAAGCATAAATTATTTTTACACCTAAGTTTGGAATCTGACAATGTAATTTTAGAGAATAAGTAAATACATGTATATCTCAAAAATATTTTCACTTAACAGGTGTAAAGACTATTATTCACATAAAAGAATAAAATCATATACTATACTTTGAAATGAAAATAATTATTTGTGATATGAATTAGAAGACAAAATAAAATTCACTGACGTAAACATTCTGATACCAGCTTCCTTGATGTTAGAATCTGGGGCACTGGCACAATTGAACATAAACTGTAAAAATTCTGGCCACTCATTGACACCTTCATCAGTGATTTGATTTCTTGCTAATTCTGATACCACATCACATATCTGCAATGATAAAAACTTTTAAATTAATTTTGCCCTATATTTATATTATATTCAGAAAAGCAGTTTAACAAAATATTATTTATAATTATATATGAATAAACATATATACTCAATATTAACCAATTTTCATTAATAATTTTGAATTGTATGATAAGATTTAGCAAAGCAAATTCCACAACCATTATCATAAATTAGCTATGCAATGTTTTTTTTATGGTGAGTCATTATGTAGATTTATACCATTATATGATGCAAGATGATTAATCAATTAATTTTAGACATGGAACTTCAAGAGTGTCTACCAGTCTATTACTATAGTACAAAATATTTTTGTACTATAAAATAACATTGTAGCATTATCACAAATTAATAGACTAAGGATAGATATGAATCTATAATTTGCTAATTACCTTTTCAAATTACTTAATGTCAGTACTTTATAGTTGAAACATTATTATTAATGTCATTCATTGATTAATCATTAGTTTTTTTAACATTACATCTAGACGTGATAAGTTATGTAAAAAAAAATACCTTGCGTCTCAATTGTTGACTAACATCCATTTGAAGGGTCAGGAGAAGCTGTTCCCTAAGCATTGATTGCTGTTCAGGTGATAAATGTGGGAAAAATTCGCAATACTCTGCACTGATAAGTCTTCGCAACAGGACAGCCGCCGTCTGGCGGCCTTCTTCCCCAAGATCGGCATTTTGTATAGCACCAACTAAGTGTACTACTTTTGTTTGCGTTGCTATATTATTGTAGGTTTCCTAAGAAAATTAATTAATGCGATGATAGGGTTTCTTCTAGTATCTATTGAATCCAAATACTACTGTCATTTCAAAAACTTATTTGACCAACTCAGTTACATAAAAATTTCAAGCAACAATGTCAATTAATCTATTGTTTAATTTCGACGCAAATTCGTTAAAATAGCACATGCTTCGTATAAAGTGTCAATGTAAATCTAATATGTAAAGTGGTTCATTATGGTTTATGTATTATTTTAATGAATAACAAAAATATTTGAAAAGAATAGATATGGTATGCATTAGTAAATTAAATTTTCGAATTGAAATTATAACCGGAGTTCCACCATGACCACGTTTTGACACGAGGCCACACACCTAACTTACTTATGATTTCTCATATTTTCTTCATACAATAATTGATGTAATATAATTTTATTTTAAGGACTTACCTCGGCTTGTGTTCGCACGTCATTATCTGGCGATAATAATGTAATTAGTAAATTATAAAACTGCGCCTGATCTCCTGCCATGTTGAACCTCTTCGAAAAGGGCCAGTTTTTTTTCTTAAAATTTTACCCGGCCTTCATTCGTTACTTCAATATTTTGTTGCCAGTTATATTTGACGATATTTACTAATATTTTACCGGTTTTGATATAAGTCGTTTATACATTATCGGACCTTTACTAATATAATAAGAAAAAAATATTTTGTTCTATTATGGATCTTAAAATAAACGGAAACCCCCGCGGTCATGTGGAAATGATTTTGCCAACTGAGCAATATCGTTTATAGTATCCAAAGGTGTTCTTTGTCATCAGCAGTGTGTACATACATGTATCTAATCTGTAATTGTAACTGCTGTCATATTGACAGTTTGCAAAATATAACCAAATTTATTAAAGTTGAAAAGCCCAGATGATGAAATAAAATACTTTGTTATTTAAATCCAATATTGAGACAGCTTACTTATATCAATATGAACATTTAAAAACCGAATCTAGAAATTAAAATATATACATATTTTAATATACACAAAATGGTGCGTAACAATACTTTTAAGTTATGCGGACCTTTAGTGTTAAAATCTTATTGGTTTGTTTTTGTTTTAGGCTGGTTCAGTGATATTAGCAGGTCTTGGAATGGCTGCAATAGGATTCGCTGGACGATACATGCTTAAACAGATGCCAAATGCATCGATGAAATTTGCAGAAGCAGTAAAAAATCTTCCCAAGTTTGATGCGGAAAGTTTAGCAAATTCTAAATATTATAAAGGGGGGTTTGAACCTAAAATGACAAAGAGAGAAGCCGCTTTAATTTTAGGAGTTAGCCCTACAGCTAGTAAAGCCAAGGTAGCCTAAGATATGTGAAAGATAGTTTTAAGCTTATCATTTTAGATCAAAATAGGTTTATTGTATTAAGAAAAAATATTAACAATAATCTAAATCTTATAACTTACAGATAAGAGAAGCACACCGGCGTATCATGCTTCTCAATCACCCTGACAAAGGTGGTTCACCCTTGATAGCTGCTAAAATAAATGAAGCTAAGGATATGTTAGAAAGTGGAAAATCATAAAAATATTTTAGTGAAATGTTCTTCCTTTACAATATGTTACTGTTCTAGATTAAATATAGTGTTAATTAATAAATTGTGATAAGTTATTACCTGTTTTGCTTAACATTAAGTTTCAATTACAAAAATGGTTACTTTGATAATAGAGCACATTTATCATGAGTTCCACATTCTGGCCTAATAAAATGTTTACATGTATATTAATATTTAAATTAAACACTTATTCAACATCTGAAACACTTTATTGATAAAAAGACCATTTAACTATACATATTGTATTATGGCATTATTCTTAAACATAGCTGACATCCAAATATTTAGAAAAATCTTATCAAAATGCATGCAATACAATTCAAAAGCTATTTTTAAATAATAATAGTAGCAGTAGAATTTATCATGTATTTCTAAATAACAACATCAATTGTATTATTAAGAAAATTCAATTTAATTG
Organism: Hebomoia glaucippe; assembly: GCA_025727935.1. Lineage (NCBI taxonomy): Eukaryota > Metazoa > Arthropoda > Insecta > Lepidoptera > Pieridae > Hebomoia > Hebomoia glaucippe. The sequence goes on from JAOSYY010000005.1 coordinate 2,028,296, forward strand.
AATAAGGCAAAATATTCAGTACTATATAACTGAATATGCAAACAATCTAAACAGGAACTTGCTAGATTAAATTATTCAATTAGAATATTAATTTTTAAATATAATTATGTAATCTTTAAAAATAGCTAGCTGCTATAACAATTACACAATATTTTTACTTACTTTATTTTGCATAAAAATTAAAAAAACACAAAAATGTTTTTTTTTTTTAAATATAGTATAAATTATTAACAAAAGATATGTCATTTCTTATTGTCATATAGTTTTATGGTGAATTTAGAATTAAAATTTTAGATGAATAAAAAAATAATAATTTAAACCGCAGCAGATGACCAATATTTTAAAGGCGGAAAGAGAGTTATTATTAAATCAATGTAACTGTTTCTATTTGTCATTGTAACTCCTAAACAAATGAGTAGATTTTGATTTGTTTTTTTTTCGTTTCTGTTATACCTTATTGATAAAGTTTATTGAAAATCAAGCTGTCTTACTGAAGTTATATTTAAATAAATTATTATTCTACATAAAGCTACAATTCCTAAAAATAAAGTAAAATTTAATACCACCATAGCTTGTATTATTATTGTATAATGTAATAATATTGTAAATATGTCAAATCATAACATTTCAAAAGAAACCCAACAATAACAAAAATATAATAAAAATCACACTACATACAATAGTTAGGTAAATTTAAGTGGGGTTTAAGAAGTGATCTAAACTTCTAGGTTAACTGCTTGGCATGTCCAAATGATTATATCATATTGATGATTATAGAAAAGTTAAATCCAACATTTAGACCATCATAGAGGACTTGTTTAAAAACTGCAATACACTGATGAGAACTAAATTATTTAGGAACAATAAAACCCAATAATTTAGATCACTTAATTATTAAAAAAAATATTCTACTTCTACTTTTTTGAATCAACAAATTGAGTAAGCAAAAAGTTTTAAAGCTGTCATGTTAGTCTCGTTTAACTTATTTTCATGTCTTTCAAACAAAAATGATTAGGATTCAAAAATACATTTTTTTTAAATTTATTATCAAATTCAAAACTTTTTTAAACAAATTAATTTTAAGTAGTAATTAGTACATCATTGGTAATCCATATTGGATGAGATCAAATAAAGTAAAATTTTGAAGTCAATTCACCGAGGTGGCTCTTTCTGTTGTTGCTCACGACGTTGCTTTGCGAAGCGAGCACGTAATTTAATAATAGTAGCGTTTGATAGAGTCCCAGGTACTTTGAATATTGACTGCAATAAAAACGTGTATAAAGTAAAGATTGTCTAGCATATATACTACAAGTTGGAAACGGAAAAGGGAAAACGACTATCATGATGTCTCTTGGTATCCGGTACAATAGTAATATTGTGATGATATAAGTTTTAATAACTTACCTGCATAAACTCATGGCAGTGCAATGCACTTGCATTCTTCACAATTGCTTTAAAGCACTCCGCTAGTGAAGTGAAGTCATTACAAGCCATTATAGCCTCTTTGTTAGTTTTTATCAATGTGATGCATACTCTAAATAAAATTTTTGAGCCTTCATAGAACAGGCAATCCCAGATTCTAAGAACTGTCTCTATTGGCAATACTTCTGCAAACAGGCAGACAAACCACTTTGTGGTTATAACAGCCCATGGTAAACCTGCAAAACATTAATTTTTAAGTTTGTTTAAATATTATATTTATTTTCCGAAATAATTTGATCAGTGTATCAATATTCATCGAAAATCATTCATATTTTGTGTAATTGAGTAATAAACAATCAGATTTAAGTATATAGTAGAATAGATAGATTTTAGCAAAATTACTGTTGGCTATGACAAATTCTGAGAACAGAAAATAATTTGTAAGACATCAGAATACTACAAATTATTGATAATAAAATCAAAATCAAATACATATGATAAGAATAAGCTATAGTTTTATGTTGATAATACCAGCAGTATTTCATAATCAATACCTAAGTTTATCACATGTTGGTGTACATCAGGTGCCTTAGATTTCACTAATTCAGATAACACCTCAATGTCAACTATGAGTCCATCCATAGTTTTTGTGTAGTAATCAGGTAGAATTTTTTCTACCAGCACTTTGAGAAGCCAGAATGATGTTTCTTCACTTTTTGTTGCCAACAATAATAGACCTAGAATAAAAAAACGACATTGTTGTAACATCTACTTTATATTATGAGTCAGACAACAATTTATAATTGGGCATAATTAAGCTGCCAAGTTGATACTTTAGAACATTTAATTGATTTAATTTGTTTTATGTTCCTAATGAGACCTTGGGAATGTTTGCAAATCCATTATTGTGCAAATTAAACAAATAGCATTCATCAATATTCATTTATAGTATGTAATTATAGAAAATCAATTAAATATATATAGTCCATTATGGAAACCTTACAATCTTATCTGCCTACTAATACTTATCAAGTTGTAATTAGTAATGGCTATTTAAACAATTAATGCCACATGTACCAATCACACAGTAAGGTGTAAGTATCATAGGGCTATAAAGAAGGATTCAGAATTTAAAACATTATTACATTATAAAATATTTTCACATTACATATCAAATAGTAAATCACAATATAGTTAAAGAATTAATATATAAAAAATACTTACCAGCTATATAGTTCAATCCTTGACAATAACCAACTACTCTGTTGTTATGAGCATAAGCAATGAGAACATTGAATAAATGAGTTTGATGGTTTGCTTCCTTTGTGAAATATATGTTATCTGGAAATGTTCTAGGCAAGTCTGTCTTAACCAGGTCCACAAGTTCTTTCTCAAAGGGGCTGTCCAAGATTTTATGGTAAAGATCAGGCGCCTGATCTCTCATCTTATCGGCTTCTGAGATTGCCATCCATACTGAGGGGCGGTGTTCACCTATTGATTTTTGTGTTATATTATTACAATTGAAATATTAAATAACAAAGATAAAGACACAATAATTTACAAGATAAACAAATTGTAAAAATACCAAGAGAATTGAAATGCAATGAAAATTTAAGTCTGGAATATTAGCATATTTACTACAATATGGTACAATTAAACATTCAAAAATATTATATATTTAAAATATTTTCTTACATAAAACATTTAATTTATACAAATTATGGTGTAAGTCTAATTGTCGAAATTATATTTAGTAGTTTTTGTTTTGGTATACTTTCTTTTAAATATAAATTGTAACTACTGTAACAGTCATATGACCTCCTATGCACAATAGTCTTAAAAGTGAACCATATTATCTAGATTGTTGTCACTGTTTAATACATAAATAGCATAATTTCACTGTCAGTTGTGTTTCAAACAACAAATACTATTTCTAAAAATCATAAAACTTATATAAAAGTTAGTCGAATATTTAAAAAGAAACAATTTTTTATATTATATGAACTTACTTGGTATCCCTTTTCTCACGTATCTTTTAACAGTGTTCGTGCGTTTGACCGACTTTCCTTCGCCAAGCATAACGGCCCATTTTTGCGCCCTCGAAGCCAAAACCTTCAGGTACACAGACATAAAATCTTCATAGCTAGCGTAGTCAAAGTCTTCGTGTCTTTCGAATCCATATTCGTCAATAGCACTAAAAATTTAATTGTTTAAAATTTGTATTTAACTTGTAAATTTTTTATCATAATTCATATCTTACCTGAAATTTGACTGAGCCATATTGTTAAACAAAAATTGGGATTATTACAAATTACTTAAAACTTGCATAATTTGTTCGCAGTTCTCCACTTAGTAGCGCTTTGTTATTAGTTAAAGTTACGCCCCTAAAATCATTGTTTAAATCGCGAGTTGTACTCAGTCTTCACTATTCACCTAATTATTTTAGATCGTCTCCCGCAAAATCAACCACATGACGTTGACGCATAAAAATGTAATTGTCAATATACAATTTAAATTTAATCGAAGTCGAACAGATAATATCATTTGCAGTGAGTATTAAATTTAAATATTTTTAATATTATGAATTAACAAAGCCTCAATATTAAGAATATCTTTAAAAATTTAATCAATTTCATGCAAACGTAAGATTATGAGTTGTAATTTTAAGTTATTACCTGCAGTAATGTCATTATAAAAAAAATATTTGTTTCTCCATTATATACAGTGACAATGACATTGATGACTTATTTTATCAGTTGTCGCTGCTTTCTGATATGATCAGATTTCATGAACACTGAATTCTTGAAAAAAGAAATCTAAATATTAATTAATATAAGAATTTTATGTCCGCGATTACTCATCTTCTCTCACTGTATAAGATATAAAGTATAAATTTTCTCAGTTCTTATAGTCTGCATTGTAAATTTCAATGACTTATTGAGTTATAAAAACAATTTTAGTGATGTAAATACAAGAAAGAAACTTGATACAACTTCGGCACTTGTAGTTTTGTAAATATTCTGTTATACTTTTAATAGTATAATAACTATAAAAATGGGACCGCCCCCTGTTGTTACCGGTATATCACCTAAAGAAGGACCTCCTGGAACCAGAGTCACTATAAGAGGCGAATTTTTGGGAACGAGTGCGACCGATCTAATAGGTAACACCTCTATTTCTTCGCTTACCTCTAAATTAGCAATGTATTTTATAAGGCTTCTGTGGAATTTTTTGGAAGTTTTGTGTATACAATATATCTTAATTAAACTTTTTAATTATTAGATAAATATATTGCTATAAAATCGCCATTTTACTCGTGTTAAATGGGGTCTGGATACAATAAAGTCATACATTGTAGTGTTTTTAAATTTTTTATATTTAGGAACTAGCATGAAAACCAGGAGAAGGGTATTAATACCTCCAATTAATATTGTTTAATACAGGTCTTAAAATATGTGGATGCGATTGTCTTCTGTCAGCTGAGTGGAAAAGTAGAAATAAGATTGTGGCTAGGTCTGGACCTTGTAAAGGTCGTGGAGATATTATTGTTACTACAAGATCTGGTGGAGAAGGCACTTCTACTGTACAGTTTAGAGGTATTCACCTTGATAAACATTATTCTTTTTCAAAATCAACCATTCATTGTATAATCAATTTGAGAGGAATATAATTTATTGTTACAATTACAAAATATCATTTATAGAACAAAAGTTTTTCTAGGACTAATAATAAATATATTTTTTATATAAACCGAAAGCTAGATTATAGATTTAATTTTGAGATAATTTCAAAGCGTTTTTTTAATAACTTAGAATATTGTAGTTTTTATGGATGTTTTCAGGTTATCATGAATCCATAGGACCTGTTAAAGAGAGTGCAGTATGGGTAGAAGAAGCCGCACCACCGGCTTTGCCCTGGGGAAGGCGACCTATGTCACCTACAGCTTATATTCCTCCAGATCCCCTTGGCCTTGCTACTGAAGGTGACGATTGTAAATTCCCTGAAGAAGAATTAAATGAGTTTTTCCCAGATGGGTAAGACAGTCCTTTTTACATTTATATTTCTAATAAAATAACTATTGTGAATAGTTTATCCATATCTATATTATTATAAATAATTGTGTTAAATTTCTGACTCTTCGAGGTCATCCAGTCTTTCATCATACATGTTACAGGAGATCCTTTATTACAGAGACAGTTTTTTGAATGTTTCTTTAAGTATATTTGTTTATTCTTCTTATTGGCTATACCATATACAATAACAAAGAAGTTATTTTTAAGTTAATACACTCATTTTAATCCAAGAAACAGTTTAGTTAATTTTCATAACATTGCATGTCATTAGATCTGGCAAGCTGTCTGAAGAAAATTTTCAGCCTGGATGGTATTTATTGGAGCATCATAGTAACACTTCCTTTGAAGATTTGAAGGCTGGATTAGTGTTTCTTCAAAGAAAAGTATGTCTCTTAATTTTCTTGCCCTATCTTGTAGTACCATAGTATTGTATATAAGAAACATAAGAAATGATTATTATTCAATTAAACTTTTCAAGACAGTTATTATAGTTCTTTTCAATTATATTCAAAATTAATATTATATCAAATTACTATTATAAATGTCTTATTTTTTATTATATTTCAGTTAATCATTTTTTCTTCGCAAGAGAAACAAACATATATACATAATTAGAAACTTTCGCGTTTAAAATGATATAAGATAGTAAAGATTTTTCCTCTATTTCTTGTTATGCTAATTTAAATACATTGATTTTTTTTAGGTGGAAGGTCAAAAAGAAGGTCAACTAAGCTTTTTGAAAGCTAATACAGGAGCTGTGATGGACCAGCTAGATCGTCTTGTTCTTCTTAAAAATATGTATGAAGAGGATCAAAGGAAAAATGGCAAGGAACCTCTGCCCAGCCTACAAGCTGCTATTGAAGGTTCATTTTTTTTAATTTCTCTAGCCCTTAACCATATATACCTATGAAATATCAGGGGTCTTCAATGAGATTCATTGAAATGTTTGTGGTACTAGGATCGAATAAAATTTAAGTGCTTTATGCCTGATGTCTTCAAAAGTTGCTAGAAGCTATATAATTGGCTGTGTGTATATGTGTGTGTATAATCAGAAGAAGGGTGGTCCTCATGAATTTGGGAGTTGTAACTTAAGAGATAACGACTGATTAATATGTTTTATTTTTTTGGTTGATTATTTTTTTAGTAGTAATTTTTATGTATTTAGTTTTCAAAATCGTGACTACTTCAAATTCATTTAAAAAACTAACGATTTTCAGAATCAATATCGCTGGCGGACTCTTTGTTTTCTGAAATACTATCGCGCAAAGAGAATGCTGATAAGACAAGGGAAGCTCTTTCACTGTTGACACGGCACAAATTCCTTTTTCAATTGCCAGCATCCATAGACAAGAACATAAAGAAGAAAGAATATGACCTAGTAGTCAATGATTACACCAGAGTTAAAAATTTGTTCGGAAACACTGATGTAAAGGTACTGTAAATCATGTCATATAAATATATAAAAATCCCTTTCAATGTATTTGTGTATAACTATAATAATTATCTGTTACATTGTATATAGAAATATAAAAAAGCGTTTACAATATATAATTGTAATTCAATAAGAATAAAATTTAATTTAAGCACTGTTTGATTAGTAATTATTCAACTTGAAAAATGATTTACTTTCAGCTATTCCAAAAAATCTTGGACGAAATTGATAAGAAAATTGAAGATTTAAAAGATAATTTGTATACAAGGATGAAAACTATGCCTTGTAATGTCCAAGAGCAGACTAAATACATTAGGTAAATATACTATATTTAAATTGATATTTTAAACAAGTGTAACAATATTAATAAGCTCCAGAGCTACTGCTTCACATGTGTCATATTTTTAGTTGTAGATAATTTAATTAATGAAAAATAATTAATTGCAGGCTATTAATAAGTTTAAACTGGGAAGGTGACGCAGCGTGGATAGCTATTACGACCCGTAAAGAATATCTAATGAGTCTAATGAATAGAGTTAAGGAACACTTCAAGCAGAAAGAAGAACAAGAGAGCAGTGAGAAAGGTGAATAGTTATGCCACATCTATTTGTGATTCGAGTCTGAAACCAGTTTAATACTTTGCAAACCATATAACTGTTTAAAGATTTGAATTTTTTACAATAATCAAGTAAAGCTTGCTACTTGAGTCATGTCTTTGGATATGGGATTTAGATAAAATGGATGATAAAATGCTTAATGTAGTTATTATTGAAACACTGGTTTTCATAGCTAAATTGTAGGTACTTAACATTAGTGGAAGTTTAAAAATCATGAAATTGCTACTGCTGCGCTAGAAGTCGATTGAGATTCATTTAACATTTTCTATTTTTATGTTATACATATATAATATAATGCCCGAATAAAACGCATCTATGCCAAGCTTATTTTAAAGCAATTTTTTTACTAGGCATCGACAATGAGCTAAAATTCACTTGATGGTTAGGTGAAGGTAGAGAATTGACATCGTTAATTTTTATTAAATTATCTTCTGCCGATCTATGGTTTTTTTTCTCATATGTATGTACACTGCGTTTATTTTTTTTCATTTACGATCATCTTAGATAATATTCGTTTGTCAAATTAAAGTTTTCATGTGGGCATAGGTAAGCGTAAGTCGCGTGAAGAGAACGAGGGTAGTTGGAGTTTGTTGCGAGCGAATTGGTGCGCATGTGCATGCGGCGCGCTCGCCACTGAGCTGCATGCGTTATGGCCGCTAGCTAGGCGTTACTTTGCCGGGGACCTCGCCGGCTCTCCCACTGACCCCCAGCGACATGCGGAACTTAAGGTGAACACATATTCTACGAGTATGATAATTATTGACAGAGGAGCACGAGGCTCACTTGATTTATCATCAAGTAAGCCTATTAATATTAATATTATGCCATATTTACACAAGGGCCATATTAAACATAACCGCATTTTATACAAAAATTGGGTGATAGTTCGGTATTATTTTCGCACACTACAAATTTTGCTGCCCCAAAACTTAGCCTTGTGCTCTAGCCCCGAGTGCCCCAATGTTGATCACACATTTAAATAAAATATATTTTAACAGATTGAAATCGATCCAAAAGTAATATTTTCGTTAGTAATCACGAAGATAATTACAAGAATCACGAAGATAATAATACATTATGAATAAAACCTAAGTTACATTTTAATTATACAATGATGCTCTGTTTAATTAAATATTTTGAGTATTTAGATATACAGGACTCAAGTCGAAATGCGCATTACTGCGATTTACGACCATTACATTTATAGATAGTTAGACATTCGGAATTCAGATATTCCTTCCATCAGTTCATTGATTGAAATTGACGAAATCTAAACAGTGAGTCCGTCATATTATATCGTCAAACATTTTTCGGCTTTTCTAACAATAGTTAGTAGATTAATTTAGAGATATGATTTTTATGTTCAACTTGGATTTAAAGACATGTATATATATGCCGAAAGACACCCTTTCGTTGAAATCAAGTCTAATATATAAAATTCTCGTGTCACGGTGTTCGAACTTGAACTCCTCAGAAACGGCTCGACCGAACCTTATGAAAATTTATATAGTTATTCAGTAGGCCTGAGAATCGGACAACATCTATTTTTC
>JAOSYY010000005.1:2051900-2066235 GCA_025727935.1 Hebomoia glaucippe
AGGGTATTGCTGTATTTACCTTCATTTGTTTAATGTTTTGTTATAGCATAAAAATAGATCAACTTCTTTGAATAAGAGCAGAAGCAAGTCTAGATCTCCAGATAATTTTAATGCACCTCCAAGAAACTTTCAGTACGATTGGATGCCAGTTCCGGACAGTGACAAGAATTTTGCAGTACATACAATACCAAATAAAAATCAGAAGAGTAATAACTCTGTAAAATTTAATGATGTCGACACTTACCATGAATATAGGTCCCGTCATAAACATACGCCTCCTACTAAAGACGTTCCTAAGAATAGAGAGAAGAAAAGAGTGGTAGAAACCCTCGTTATTGAACAAAGTACTTCAGAAACTACAGACGAATCATCTGTTACTTCAGAAGCAAGTTCATTAGAAAATTTGAATGTAGCTAAAAACAAAACAAACAAAGATTTCCTAAATGATCCAAGACTCTGTGATGGTGATAGAATTGTTATATACAAGATTTTGGATTCTAAAAAGGATAAAAAGCATAAACGTGATAAAACTACGAAAATTATAAATAAAAGTTTTAAATCGACAAGCATGACTGATAATGATAATAAATCTGCTGAAAAACAAATCGAGGTACACGAAAATACTAGAAATTCAGAGAGTGTAACGGTTCAGCATGGAATTGCTTTCGAAAACTTAAATGAAGGTAAAATCCATAATGTCAATTATATACTTTATTGTAGTATACAATTATATATATAAGTTCAGTATGAAAAGTATTATTGATCTTATAAAACATTTACTCATTACCTATTTCTTTGGCAGGCGTCTACAAAGCTGGAAAAAATGGGTGAGTTATACACAAAATGTTATTAATGTTAAATTGTAAAATCTCCTTATATTGGAACTTATTGTGTTTTATTTATAATATTCTCTTTACTAACTTTAAAACTAAACTGCCCAGGAAAGTCTGGGAAACATGTGTGATACTTATCATTAAGTTTATATTGCTATAACTACTGGTCTGTTCAAGTTTGTAAATTAATTATTTTATTAAACTCCGAAGAAAGGAGTCGAGTCTGTGACATAGCTCTTAAAGGACTGGGCCGATTTTGATTCGATTTATTTGTTTGAAAGCTGACGTGATCGAAATGGTTCTTATAAAATGTGAAGATTTGTCCTGATTTTTGTCATCGGATGTTGCTTGATTTTTTGATATTACAATAAATTTCCGCCACTAATGAATGGACATTATTTTTATTCCAATTCACTCCTTTTCTTGGTCTCAGAGTTTACAATATAATGAGTTGCTATACTAGCAACGTGGAGATGTGGAAAACATCAGCTGAACGCAGGCCTTGGTGGTAAACTTTTATGAATTGGATAGTCTTAGAGAATCATGTGTAGGTAGTAGTATTCAAAAAGTGGAATAATTAGCGAATTTGTACTTAATATTGGTGATTTTATATTTTTGAAACGATTTATGTCTGTCTAAAAATTTGTGTCATTTTTAATATGATAAAAATTTGCAGGGATAATATAGCCTCAATGTATTTTTCTGAGAATAATCAAGATGAAAATAGAGAACCAGAACGACACGATGCTTGCAAGAAAACTGTTACTCATCAGAATGGTAAGTATTTACTCTGAATTCTTAAAAAATACTTTTATTTAATAATAATAGAGCAAAATTTTTTGTATCCGACATTTTTTAAGTTATATTTAATTTAATTTGTACCTAATTAGTAAATCGATATTTTTTGTATCTTTTAGCTCCTGAAGACCGACAGCAAACCAGAGAAGATGTTCCAACATTCAGGTAATTAAATATTATGTATTATATACGTTTTCTAAATTTTCCCATTTTTCAATTTCTATTTCTCCATAAACCCTCTACAGAGTATTAGGAAACTAAAAAAATGAATGAATGAAATTGATAAGGTTATTTTCAACTTATAGTATATTATATTATAGTAGTATAGAATCACATATAATTCATAGTAGTCTTGTATATTTATATACATATAGGTGTTGCTACCGTAATTTCGTCATAATTTAAGCTTGTTACTAAATTTCCAGGTGTGAACACTTCTGTTCTGGCTGCAAATGTTCAAAACGTATTCCACAGCCTACAACATCCGCTGCTACTTCCACGTCTTCCTTTCAAACTGCTACTAATGACAAAATTAATAATTTAATGGCGGATGGTGGGATTATTAAACTTATTGATGAAGGTGGACCAGATACTGGGAAGTTTTATATTGGTGCTTCCGGTTTTCTCAAGGATGAAAATTATGAAGTTGTCATACAATTAAAAAAGAAAGAAATAGAAAAGGTCGACGATAAAACCAAGGAGATATTTGTAAACACCGAAGAAAATATACCATCACCTACAAAGAATTTATCTAACGTACAAACAGGAACGCAGTCTTCTCTTGGTATTGATTTAAAAGAAAGTGCCGCACAGACTACCTTAAATCAAGAAGTTACAAATGAGTCAACACAAGACCCGGTTCAGCCTATACAAGAACCATCTGGTATTAATACATTATTAAAAAAAGATATTGCATCTAAAAGTGGAGATCTTGATAATAAAACTAAAACGTTTGTTGATAAAAATGTTTATACAACGTTTCAAGATTCCTTTGCCATTCCCGATGAAGTCTCCAAAGCTGATCCAATTGTTAGACCAGCTACTTCCACATACACACAAACTTCATTCAGCTCACCAAATTCTAGACCAGTTTTCATGCACATGACTTCTTCCACGTCTACTGCATATATGAGTCCACCAGAAATGATTTTACCTAAGTTCTTGAGACAAAATCGTGTTTTATGCACTGATGACGATTTATTAAGCAATCATGACATACAAGATAATGGCGAGAAATATACAAGTAAAAAATGCAAATGTATGAGAAAAAGTGTTTCCAATGGTCAGGTTCGTAAATGCAATCATATTTGCAGCACCACTGATACTCCGCCAAATACAGCTAGAAGCTATGAATACAATGGTTCTATATCAGAAAATGTTGAAACTGAGAAAGTAAAACATAGACATTCCAGTAAAATGTGTCGGAAAAATCACAAACACAAAAGCAATTTTACTTTACATAGAAGATCATCCAAATCAACTCACGATACTAATTCGACTGCTTTATTTTCAAATAAAAGTGTACACAGAACACTAAATCCTCCTAAATCCGTTGGAAACAAGAAGGCTTTTAACCCCGTTGTAAAACAATATGTGAATAAGTTATTAGCCTTAAACAAGGAAGGCTTAAAAGCAATTCAAGTTATTAGCCAAGATTGTAGTTCAGTAGATACGCCCAGAAGTTCAATTATAAATGCTCCGTTTAATGTCAATAAAAAAGGTGCTACTTTAGAAAACAAAATATCTTTAGAACAAATTAAAATTATGCTTGAACAGCAAATTGTAGAAGATTACGCTAAACGTGCACTCCATCTTAAGCAGACAGAAAAGCAAAACAAATCTATGTCTAAAATACCTCGACGGAGGTATGTGCATAAAGTTAAGTCATTAAATATATCTAAAAACTTATTTAAAAATAAAAATATTAATTCGAATAATTCACATTCACAAATGGACATTAAAAGCTTATCTAAGCCTCAATTGTCTTCCTCGTCGACCAATTATGCACCCCTACCCAAACAAATGCGTAAGGAAGGTTCCGAAATGTCTTTGTCTAATAGAAAATCTAGAAGTAAAAGTTCACCAACTCCTAGAACGCCGATCGTCGATGATGAAAGAAATGACCTCGAATCTGTAAAGAGCAGCATAAGAACCCCAATTCAGAAGCAACAATTGTCTCAAAACTCGTCAAGTGGTACTCGGAGAACAGAATATGGTTATGATTTGCGGCCGCACTGTACAACTTCAGTCTCAACAGACTCTGACAGAAGACATAAAAGGAACAGATCGCATTCCCAAATACTTCCAACAGATATTTCCACTCAAACAAGCGGAATTGACAGTGATATCAATTTTATGAAGTTAGCAGAAAATAAACTTCAGAATATGGAAAAAATTGCCGATCTAACAGAAAAGTGTACCAAACGCTTGTCTAATTTGGCAAAGGTGCTTGATGAAGTTAGGCGAAATAAATCATTGGTGTACAGCCAAATTTCAACATCAGAAAGTACATCTGACTCGGAGCCAAAACAACGGAAAATAACTGAGGATAATCCACATTTATGCGAAAATGATGAGACACCAGAAAGAAATCAAAATCAACAACCTATTTTTGACTTTCCCTTCCAAGAAAATATACAAAAGGATTCAACCTTTATGCCTATACTAAGAGATATTCCCAAACCTTTAACACCTTCAACACTATCTCTATCTACGATCAGTGAAAAATCTAACGTAGCAACATCAGTAAGTAGTATGGAGCAAGTAAAGAATAAGGCAAAGCCTCCTCCTGCCTTATCACGTATAAATTTAAGAAATTTGCAGGATAATAATTATGTCATTCCACATGAATTATCCACAGTCATGGAAGTAGATTCGCCAATGAGCCTTAAATTGAAAAATCAATCATCTCATAGAGACATGTATCCAAGTGTTCATAATCTGAATCACATTAGTGATGGCGGAAAACCATGTGAAGAAAACGAAACTCAACAAGACCGTCAAATTGATGTGGGTTTGCACATCGGTAAACCGCATTCTGGTCCCGAATTACGATGTAAAGCATCTTCATGCTCCTCTGATGATGGAAAACTGGAAATGATGGATATGAAGTTATTTAATGACATAATGCTTAAACCATTTCTAAGTTTACAAGAATACGCAAAACAATGTGATGTACGTATTGACGATGCGGCTAATGTAGAGGATGCATTAAAAGATGAACAGGTGTGTGATGAATTAAGCTCTTTACATTCCGAAGCTAGTCTACCCGATGTTATATCCGAATTATTGAAAAGGAATCTTATCAGTGAACCATTTAAGTTTGATACTGGGTCACATGTTACTACCAGTATGTCATCAGAGTCTTCTCTTTCACTAATAGCCTTGTCAAAAATGTATAAAGGTAAAAGAAGGTCACACAAACAAGTTGTGAACAAAGAAAATATGGCAGAAACTTCAGAAACATTAAGTATATCATCAAATCCAGATTTAGAAAATGCATTTCAAAAACTTGGTATGGGATGGGCATCATCAACACTGAAAAAGACTAAGGAGAGGTTGGCTTTATCTTCTTCATCTAACACATCTAGTTCAAGTTACAGCCAGCTAAAATTCAAAAGCTTTAATAAAGATCTTCCTAGCATTCCAACAGATTCTACACTATCTGAGCAAAATTATTCAAATAAGAAGTCCCAGTCTAAAAATGATGATAGCGCCAAAAATGCTCTACAGCAAACTTCTCTAACTAATTCTATGACTGTAAAAGAGTTCTTAACTAATGAGCTTGCTAAAAAAATAACATTTACAAATAAATCTAACAGAAATGATGACAATGAATTTGTATCTTTGTATGAAACGAAAATGCATGAGGAAATACAAAATACACCTGAAAAAGTAACAGAAGGCGAACAATCAGCTGCAAGCCAAGCAAATAATAGAGCAAGAACCTCTACACCTGTGCAAATATTTAAATCAACGACATATCACACAACATCTAGCTCAAATACATCAAATGGCTTGTTTAGCAATGCTGATGAACTGTCATCGGTCAAAGTGACGTCAACTTCTATACGAAATCATTCCACATCTGATAAAGATGATCTAACCATTCCAAATTGTAGCCTTAAGAGAAAAGGTCTATCGGATAAAAGTAAAAGTGATTGACAAGATTTAATTTATTTTTGTTGCTTTTTGTAATTTTTTTAAATTAAATATTTTATATACAATGTAGAGAATTTGTTAAAGCTTTGTTTCGACTAAATGTATATATAATGATGATTAAATAATGAATATATTTTGAAATAAATTTAAAATATGTACTTAAAACATAATTTATAATAAGTTTTTTCATTACCTTTTCCCCATAATATTTACCAAATAGGTGGAATTCCCTATCTTACTCATAGTTCTGAGAAGCAATCAGTTTGTTTAATTACTGTGGATATCGGACTTAAGTGCAAATAGTAACTAGCTAATAAAACAACACTTGAAGCTAGTCACATTTATTTATAACATTTACATTATAAATAAAACAATTATCACAAAAATTACCTCAACGGTTATGGAAATGTCAAAAAATAAATATTACAAACATCTTAAACAACATGTAAGCAGTATAATAGCTAAAATCACAGAACACAAAACTATTAGCTAAATTAAATTATTAAGTTTATAACTTAGTGCTATAGTTATAAATATGAGCACATTCAAAATATAAGTATATACATATAAGAATATTTTTATTATGAGACAAAAAGTAATCTATATTTTAGTAGATTATTCAAGTATATTTCTATATCTTAAAAAATAGTAATTTAATTTTCAAATTCCTATATGAGACCTTTAAGAGCTCATTACATTCTTGAATGTGCCCACATCTAGTGTTTTGTGTGCATGATCATTCTGATCATATCATCCAAATACTGTACTATTAAAATAAAATTTTCCTAGATGATCCAATCAATTTTAAAAAAGTTACTCTTTCTTATCAGATTTTAGAAGGTACTTTTGTACTAGTTGATACCCCAGACCTAATGTGAGAGCTGCAACAGCTGTACCTTGTGCAGCAACTCGAAGTTGCATTAGAAAGACACTTGTGCTCATCTTGCCCCTGTTCTTAAACTTATATGCACCAACTCCACATACACCAATCAATCCCATAATACCTAAAGAAAAGATATCCATTAAAAATGAATATCATACTCAAACATATAATAAGATGAGAAAATTTCATTTCACATCTAAACAATTTCATATAATTGAACTACTCTCAAAAAATAACATTACCAAGTATCATGAATGGAGAATCTTTGGACTTTCTTGCTAATCTTTCTGCTTGAGACTCATCTTTGTATTCGAAAATTGGCTGTTGATTCATTTTGAGATTCAAAGGTACACTGTAAATAGCGAAGAAACTTAAATTTTCAGTTGCAACACTAATTAAAGAAAAAAAATCGTTCAGAGGTCAAGGAAATGCTACTTTTCTGAAAATATAATAATTAACATTTTTACACGGCGTACGTAACGCATGTACGTACGCATGCATATAATATATAATCATGTATAGATCACAGATAGCAAGTTATAATTATTTCTAAAAGTAGTTGCGACATATACCTATACAAGTCAGAAGAATTTATTAAAACCTCCACTTGAACTAAAAGAAAAATTATAAAATGCTTTCCATTTATTTATTACTATATTTTCAGAAATAATGTAAGAAACATGTATGTGCTTACCTTATCCTAAGGAATAAAGAACAATTATTTAATTATATAATTTTTAAAAATTCCACCACATTGCATCACTTTCAATAACCTTGACGGTTTTGTATTTTCACGATTTCTCGTCTCTCTGTCAATGTCAAAGTCATGTGTTTGTCACGTACCTCACCTAATCACGTAGTCCAATAGCATGCTAAACTATCGGAAGACATCAATTAGTTTTAGTTTCCTATTTTTGTAATATTTTTATCGTAATTGATCACTTATTCATGTTTAAGTAGCTGAATAAATTTTATTGAATAATTTGATATAGAAATATATCGATCCTAGTTATAAGCTACATCTTTTTGCGAAAATAAAACTGAAGGGAGCGGAATGGGAAGCAAATGTTTTTTTGGAAGTTCATAAAACTAATAATCCTAAATGTGAATGTGGATATATTTGCGGAGCATTATTAGTAATAAATGAAAAAAAAATGTTTCCATTGAATAAGAATAGTTTTATTATATTTAGAACACGATTACAAAAATATTAAACTTATTCAAAAATAATTAATAAAAAATATTCGGAATCTACTTATACCAATTTAAATTCAATTATTTTTACTTAAAACTACTTATACAAAAAGCTCTTCTTCTTACACAATATTTCTTAAACCATAATAAAATATATTAAAAAAATTAAGAAAAAAAAACGCATTACATTTAACCTTTTTGTCAGTTACCTTACTATTATTTAACTACGTTGGTAGGCTACCTAGGGGCTTATTTATCTTTACATATAATAAAATTAGTTAATTTTTAAAATTTTACTAATATGTTGAAAATTTTATTTCAAGTAAATGATAGGATATTTATATTTCAAGATAGATTTCGTACACATTTCGTAACTAGCATTTTCGAGACATTAATTTAAAAATATATAAAGGTATCATTTAAATTAGAATTAACTTATTCATTTTCTTATACTAAATATATTTGAGTAGTCTTTTAATCGCTAAAAATGTTTGATTAACTAAATAAATGCTTTCGAAGTAACTGTAATGTATATACTTATATTGGGAGTACATTTTTACACTGATTATGAGTAATACCTCCTCACTTCAGCCAAAATGGATTCATATGTTGATTCGTCTATTATAATAAATCTTTTTGCCCGACGACTAAAGTAGTAAATATCACCTGTGTAAATATCAAACCACAATGCATGTATATGCAGATCATGTTTTTCTAAACGTCTTTTTAACATACCATAAGATGCAACATTTTGAAGTTGTTGCAGTGTGTTAACCTGTAACGATAATTTAATACATTTAAAATTACAGTACTTAAAATTACAAAGTATACTATTAAATTTCAGCATACTTGTGATAGCTTGTCTTCAATACAAAACTTATTTTCGGGGTCGATGTATGCTACAAATTTTCTTTGAGGTGTCTCAGCTGAGAATAACATAGGCTTATTGAAATCGCCGTTCATTTCCAAAAACTTTTGTAGACTTGACTGCGCGTGTGAACATAACCAAGACTTTAGCGGGGATATTCGCCGTTGTTCCTAAGAGAAATAGTATTCAATTCATTATTTTTAAAAAATTAACAATTACGCTCCAAAACATTGTGAAAATATAAAATATGACATACTACACTGGATTCTTTCTTGCTTCTCAATTGATATAAGAGATTCATTGCTTTACAATCACTATGTCCACAAACTATGACATGCCTAATATCATTTATAATGCATCCAAGTTCGAGTCCAGCAGGTTCACAACTCGTCATTTCGTCAACAAAAAATTGTGAATGAGGAATGAGATTTCCAGCATTTCTAACTGTGAAAAAAATAATATAAAATATATTGTTTTATTAAGATATTAATTTGATTTTCTATGTACATATATCAAAGTATTATAAGATATGTTTTTTCCGTTCCAATTTATGTCCAAAACGGTTGGATTAATTTTGATAGTACTTTAAGTGATAGATAACTAATGTTATGAGAAGTCTTGTCTTATGCAACTATTATGTGGTTATTATTTTATCGTATTATTAATAAATTATTATATACAACCCACCTACAAACATGTCACCAACAGAAGTTTCCGTAAATCTTGTTGGTATCATTCTGCTGTCCATACATGTATAAAATATGGCTTTGGGCTAAAAAATTTTTTTGGTGCTGTTAATATTTAAGTAATCGTTAAAATAATAGCTCAGTAGAATTCTACTTGATATTTCTACCCTTCGGAAATAAAACTACTTAAATTAAATACTCTGGCAACATCACGATAATGACATACTAGTATTAAATAAACAAACAAGACACATAACATTTGTATTTGACATTTCAATTGATCTTTGTAGGTAGCTACCTACAGCGAATTCAAGGACTTTGTAAATTTTATTAATTTAAAATACGTTGTACACGCATTAATTACGATCTTAATGCTTACTTTTTCTTGAATTACATTATATAAGAAGAGTGAAACATCTCAAAAAGTGCAATAAATATGGTTAGTTATACTCACCACGGGGTTGTCTTTAACTTGTTCAAATTGTTTGACCATACTCGCACGATCCAAAACACGATATCTCATAATACCTCGTAATATTCTATCCATTTTTAAATTAGCTGATTTTACTGTCCGACATTTAAAATATACAGCGATTTATCAGTCAGAATCGTAACACTACCATAAAGTACCTACCTACATAATTAAAGCTATTTTTGACATTTGCGACCTTCATAAGTGAAGCTTATCACGGTCTTAGAATTGAAAACATTGTTAATGATTTCAACATGATGTCGGTATGAAAATAATAGTTTTTATTTATCAGGCGTATGTCTGTATTATCATAAGTGTTGTTCTTTATCGTATTAATTAAATATTTGACTTATAACACTTATTTTTGTTATAGATGAATACTGAAAGTATTATTATTGGTGATGGGAATAAGTCAGACAAGGAGGGTCCTTGTCTCCCTATCAACCATCGTTTTCTTGAGCCAGAGAGAGCGGTGAAATCTATAACAGATATGGCAATTTGGGAAAAATCTGAAGCTTACATGGAATATACTGGTTTTATTGCGACACTTAATGAAGCTATTAAAGCAAAACCCCTGTCTGTTGACTGTAAAATATCTGAAAACATTAACAAATTTGGAAATATGCTAGATAAAATTAATAATCTTATAGATATGTTTCCACCAATCGAACAACCACAACGGTTTGGAAACATGGCATTTAGGAATTGGTTGATGGAAATTAAATCAAATTCAACGCAATACCTTCAGGAAGCCTTAGATCCGAAGCTTCATCTAGCTATACCTGAAATCAAAGTGTACCTTGAAGAAAGTTTTGGTAATGCAACTAGGATTGATTATGGTACTGGACATGAAATGTCTTTCATTATGTTTTTGTGTTGTCTTTACAAAATAGGGTCCTTGAAGGCTGAAGATAATGTGCCAACAGTCTTCATTTTGTTCAATAAATATTTAATAATAGCTAGAAAATTACAACAAACCTATAGAATGGAACCAGCCGGCAGTCATGGTGTCTGGAGTTTAGATGACTATCAGTTTGTACCGTTTATCTGGGGTAGTTCTCAACTAATTGATCAACCTAGAATATATCCACCATCAAAATTCTTAGAAGAGGATATCATTGAAAAATATTCTAATGATTACATATTTTTATCTTGTATTAAGTATATCAAAGAGGTGAAGAAAGGTCCTTTTGCCGAGCACTCAAACCAATTATGGAGCATAAGTGCTGTAGGATCATGGGCTAAAATAAATCAGGGTCTGATTAAAATGTATAAGAAGGAGGTCTTGGCTAAATTCCCAGTCATTCAACATGTTTTGTTTGGATCTCTTTTACCAATCCGTAGATTTCCCATTCAACATTAAAAACCGTTAATCTTAAAACAAATAATTAACTCATATTTTATACCTTATATCAGTATTTATATACTTGTGTTGACAAGTTTTTTTAACCATGAATAAAATTTACTTATAATTTCAATGTGATATTAATTCTTAATGAGATTTTTTTAAAGAAAATTGAGCAAGCTTTTGATATTTAGAAATGAAATGTATTATATAATTGGATGTGTGTAAAATATGAAGATATCTTTCTATTACAAAGTGCTAAAAAGTATAATTCTAGTTGTGTTAATTTTGTAGACTGTGCTGAAATGTTATTTAATTTGAAAAAAAAAATAGTTAACAGAGATTGTTTTATATATGTTTCTGTGCTTTTTTTCGTTTTCTTAATATGTATTCCTAGACCACACACTGCACTATGTAATTGAATTTCAGTATTTAATCCTAACATTTTTCGTAAATGATTAAAATAATAGACAGTCTTACACAAAAAACGAATATATTTTTTATAACTTAAACTATATTTTCTATCTCGACCATTTCATTTCTTACCACTAAATATTTAAAATGCATTCATAAAAAAAATTTTATTCAACAAATCACACTACACCCACATTCGCGGCCTTTGTCAAAGCCTCATTTAAAATATAGGGTACATAACTTGTTCGAGAATTTACAAAATAGATAATACTGTGACAGTTACGCATAAGAAATAATAATAATCGAAAGAGAAGCTAAATAAAAAAATAGGAATGCTGATTCTTATATTATTTAGAAATTTGTACATTTAAAACTTCTATACCTGAGTTTTATTTTTGTAAATTTCCTTCATTTGCCAATCAAATGCGAATAGTATACCCAAATTAAATAAAATAAATAATAATGTCTTTATTATTTCTTATCAGAAATAATGAGACAGCGAATTTGCAAAAAAAATTCTTTGACTATTTACAACACTTCATACACGCCTATGCTAACTTAATACCTAATGTTCATTTGCTATTACAGTGCTTGTAATTGCTTCCTGCTTCTTAGCAAAATGATTTTTATAAAGAGTGTACATCATGCCGACTGTGAGGGCGCCAACAGCGGTTCCTTGAGCGATAACTCTGAACTGCATTAGAAAGACGCTGGTGCTCATTGCTCCACGTCTTCTATAGGCATAGGCGCCATAACCAACTGCAGCTGCAAGACCCCCAAGTCCTGTTAAAATAATTTGTTATTACAAACATGGAGATTAAACCACTTTCCTAACGGGATTTCTACCACACCTGTACTCCAAGACATCGTACTCTATTCTTAAGGTTAGTTCAAATCCTGTATAGAAAATAATATGAAATTTTGATATATGGTCATAAACGGTCATAAATAAAATTAACTCGTAAAACCAATCAAATATGATTCTTAATTTTCCGTAAACATGCAACTTGAACGAGAATATAAGGTAATTATAATGCCACTGAGATTTATTTTCCTCGTGTTAGAACATGTTCCATCAGAAATCGAATGCAAAGTTATTTAAAAATGATAAAACACTTATAAAATTATATTACTATTATAATCTCAGTTTTTATGGCAAATCACGGTTTGATTTAAATTTCAAACCCGACAGTCACGCGCACAAAGTTTGGGCAGATATCCAAATACTGACAACAAAACATTTATTAAAATGTTGATATTCAGTGATATATTGTTTTTTTTTCAAGAGTTCTTCTTACCTATTATCATGAATGGAGATTCTTTTGATTTTCTCGCCAACTTTTCAGCGTGTGTTTCTTCTTGGTAGTCGAAAATCGGTTTTTCAAGGGCCATTGTAGATTCTAAACAAAAATAAAATTTATATTACGCATCCATTACAAAACACAGTTAGATATTAATGTGTCAGCTTCTTATTGAATGTTTCATTTGAAAATATGATCACTTATGTCCAAATTGCAACTATTGTCTCAATTTGCTCAATTTGGAGTGAGCTCATCATCGCGACAAATCATAAAGTATCTCTGTTATTATTTTATATAACTTTTAAAACAATGAGAGGCTAAATACCAAAGACTACTAATTTATTAAAACTGCAATTTATAGATAGCACGTTCGTTACATAAATGAAGCACCATCGTTAATTAGATATTATTTTAGTTTTCATACTTAGTTCATAAAAGTTAAATCAGCAAAGTTATATTCATATATAATCTTATCTATTATCGGTTACATGAAGACTGATATTTAATTTTAAAACATATACCTACATATTTATGACAGTACAATACTTAACTGACTACAATATATCGAATTAAGTATCTATTTATTAGTTTATTACGGTCTTATCCTTAGATACATGTTATTTAATATCTAATTTTACGTCTGCTTAATTTCTATTATCTACCTATATACAAACTTTTCATGTCGCATTGTTTTATTCATAATATATTGTACATAGTTTCCGAACCTTAAGTAATTAATAAAAAAGTCAATGATCTAACTGGGGAATTGCTATATGGGTCTTTGGTCTTGAAACGACAAATGAAATAAGTACCTATAGACTAGTATACACATTACCGCTAGGTTAAGGTAACTTTCTCGTAGATAAGATATAAAAACAAAATTAATTTACCTTAAACTGAAGTCAAGGTTATATTATCACTTGAATGCCAGATGTCGGCTATCTCAATCCAATTAGATGAAATGAATTACACAATACGTCTGAAGAGTACGGTTATCAATGAAAGACTGGTTGCTTGGATGGTCGGAGTATCGGTTCAACTGGTCTGGGCACACAGTACGAACTGCACACAGGAAAGTCCAATCCACAAGCCTTACGTATCGCAATTCGAGGAAAACTGTTAAATTAATAAGGTTCGCGCACACTATGCTCTCTGAATACTTTACGTGTTAATGTAATGAAGAAAGTTGTTTAAATTTTTCAGGACATCACAAGGAGAGTGCATAATAGATCTGATATTTGTGATATACCATCTACCTAGTTAATATAAATTCACTAACAGTCATTCAATTGAATTTAAACAAAAAAGGTACATATACTTAATATTCAAATTGATTATAAGTTTAGTCTGAAATGAATCGGTATTCTACAAATAAAAACG
>JAOSYY010000005.1:2066335-2095981 GCA_025727935.1 Hebomoia glaucippe
AAAAGGTACATATACTTAATATTCAAATTGATTATAAGTTTAGTCTGAAATGAATCGGTATTCTACAAATAAAAACGAAAATAATCACAAATTAAATATACCAATTTATTAAAAAACTGTTATTAACAGATTTATTCAATCGTTTCCTATGGTGACATGATCGGCTGTTACCCTATTATTTATTCCGCAGCTGTTTCACAACGTGAACATCATGACGTTGTATTTGTTTTTATTCGCATTTGCGAAAATAGATTACAGAATACATTTCACATTGTATATATAATCTAGATGTTACAACTAACTACTCGCTTTTAGCATGAACTTTAGGTATCCTCGTATTGCAAGGTGAGTCATTAGTTACGTCACTTAATGACGCGGGTTGCAATTCTAAGAGGAAAATGTTCAGAAAAATATTTGTTTGAAGTTTGAGACATTTATTTTTTCATTGTACCGTAACAAATACTTTTGTGAAGAGGAAAATTGTTTAGAGAATATTGTCAGGTTCGAATATAATGGAAAAAAAAATATTTTGTTTTTTAATTCAATATAAACCAACGTTCTAAGCAGACAATCTAATATATAAAATTCTCGTGTCTCGGTGTGTGTAATTGAACTACTTCGAAACGGCACGACCGATTTTCGTGAAATTTTATATGCATATTCATTCTCAGAATCGGATAACATCTATTTTTCATCGCCGAAAATGTTAAGGTTGGTCCACCTTTAAATTTTTTCTTTATTTTTTTATGATATAAAAATACATAGTCCCAAATTTCACTTCTATTTTTTA
Organism: Hebomoia glaucippe; assembly: GCA_025727935.1. Taxonomy (NCBI): domain Eukaryota; kingdom Metazoa; phylum Arthropoda; class Insecta; order Lepidoptera; family Pieridae; genus Hebomoia; species Hebomoia glaucippe. The sequence goes on from JAOSYY010000005.1 coordinate 2,067,126, forward strand.
ATAGAGATATATTTGTCGCAAAACGACGTTTGCTGGGTTAGCAAGTATTTTATATTACAGCATTCATATCTTTTCCAAACGGGCTACGATAAAGTCTTTTTATCGGTTGGTGACTACGTAAAATTTTCTTGAAAAAGTACACTACAGTAGATATAAATTCACTGGTCATGCTTACAGTTATTACATTTTTTTATCTGCCTAGTGAATGACGCTTTTGTTTGAAAATTATTGATAAGAGTTCCACATAGCAGCCGCATACAATAGGAATATAACGTGATAATTAATTATTCGTAAATATAAAGTTTTATATTACGGACAGTAGCAGTCACCAGGAGTCCAAAAGTACCACTCATGCCACGCATTAAATTATAAAACTTTTATCAATACTTAGATTATAGATAAGTTAGGATATGTTAGATAGCTTCCACACGTAGTTGATACACGGAACTGGGGGAACTTATTTTTTATTTAAATACGCGAATGAATAAACTTATTATCAGCTCGATTTTTATATGATAACAAAACAATCTAGTTCTCAAAGATAAAATGTGATAGTCCGGCACGCAGACATTATCGATAAATCATGGTCAGAACTCAAAATTGAATATTGATTACTTAACAGTGATAATTGAACACACGAATTTATTTATACTATGAAATAAAAACGAGGACACAGCAGAGGAATACGCGTACATTAAGTATAGCTGGTAGAACACAAATGCGTGTTTAAACGTTTTCTGCATTCATTTTGAAGGAATGACGTCACTGGGATATTTGAATTGCTATACCTACCTCCTGTTAAAACCAGTGACTAAACACATACTTTAACACGTCGTTTGGTCTAGCGTACGTTTTGCGTCTGGTACACTTTGAAGTATTACATGTGTAGGGAGGATTTCTAGTAAAAGTTAGATAATTTCATAGATGAGTCAGGAACTGGAAGGTTTGGTGCCATTTCCGAATGCTCGAAACAAAATTAAATAGGCCGACAGCAGATTACCGAACAATTAATAACTTAATGTGACCATGAATCTCATCAAATGAACCTCAGCTCGTCGATCGATGGCTAATAATAAATAATAAAAATAACAAGGCTTTCTCTTTACATATAATAAAAAAAACTTTATTTGTATCAATAATATCTATGAGTTGTAACTTGTTTTATATAATAGTGGGTTTTACTACAACTTTATAGTATTTTAATATTTATTCTTTAGAAAAGACTATTAGGTACTTAGATCGCGATTAATCTAAATCATTGCAAAGAATATTAATTAATTTTATAGATATTAATTATAAGTTATTTATATAACATTTATTATACTATATTACTATTTATGTTTTAACACAGTAACAGAACGCTACGAACAATTTGAAAGATATGCAATGTCGTGATAATTAATTATTGTTGTACTTTAAAAGCGAGCTTTATAATATTCAACTACATATATCAATAGGTACCTTATAGGGTTTTATATTCATGCAAATAATCATATATATGCCACTTAAATTACCAACAATATTTTACATAAAGTATAAAATAAATAATTTAACTACAATAAATATATAACTATAATAGATAACAAAGTAACTTCTCCGACAACCAAGCAGTTTTAATATCACGCAATTTATCCATAAATTAACAATGTTTCTTTTTATTTTGCAAGTTTTTTAAAGAATTTTCTGAAGTTTTTCGATATGTACGTGTAATATTAGTAGGAAATGTTGATGACAATTAATTGTCCAGTACTTCAGCTTGGATGTAGTTGGAATTAAAGACTTTCAAATCCTGAAACTTCTAGAAGTAATAAAGTTGAAAACATTAAATACGATTACATTTCCTGCAATTTAAAACCAAATACAATATACCACAAACTTCAAAATAATCTTTTACAAAAAAGGCAAAAAACTTTGAATAGCCAGAGGTCCAACATGGTTTAAACGACATTCTAATGGTTAGTTGCTCACAATTTTAAATACTTTGAATTCTGTAGATTTGTTTAATTAATAATTTTTTAATTTTGGCAGTATTTATACGCAAAATCCACATGCATTATCGTTAAAAATACTTTTGAGATATACATGTGTTGTTCACAAGATTGCGACAGGATTTCTGATAAATCTCCAGTTAATGATGGCATAGGTAAATATTTAGAACCAATGTTAGTTAATTCAATGATACTATTCAGACCTATGTCAATTACTATATCAACAATACAAATTTCTTTAATAATATTATATTATTAATGCAATTAGTTTTTACTGAATAAGGTTTAGTAAATTATTACTGAACCGGTGCTATTATTTTAAGGATTAAGAAATCTTCAGTTTCTTTAAGGTTTTCAAAAACAAACTTGCACAATTGCTTTAGGCGGATATTCCAGGACATGACTGAAGTATCAATCTGGACTTAAGTAATGACAAGGTGTCTATTTTTATTAGAAAAAAAACAGTTTAACAAGCCTTAAATGTAGATTCAAACGTATCATAACAAGGAACAGAGGCTTGAATAAGCTTAAAAAGTTTCGTTCCTTCTTCAATTAAAATCTGAAATAAATGAAAATTTAAAAAATATCACAGTCATTTCAATAGGGATGTCGACATGAATAAAAATTATATATTGTTTAAACCGTCGAAAGATTTTAGAATTTAAAAATCACATTTTGTAAGTATATCAAATAAATATTTAAAAGTTATCAAAGATTTTTAAAATAACCCGGATAACACTATGTTGTAATAAAAATCCTAAGACAATAGTAATTTCAAGTGCTTATGTAAACAGAACTAAAAATATTGTTTTAATTATTACGATGGAGTCTTGATAAGTTTGACAGTTTATCACGTTGTGACCGAACATACCTCGAAGGCACGAATTTTAAACAATGAACTAATTAAAATTTGATTTATTTGAAATTTATAAATAGTTTCATAATTTTTTTTTTCGTAATAATTATATAATCTATCTATAAAATGAAAACAGTCCTAATAATTTATCAACATCCCTATTGTAAGGATAGTTGGTTCGCTTTGGCAAGTCGTAGTAATCTGTAAGCGGTTGGACGGTTTTGTCACTGGTATTGACTGGGTGCACTTGAAGAGACTTTCTCTAGTTTCTCAAAGTGTTTGCGAGCGTTTCTGATGTTAATGAGCGTCGCTTCAGAAGGGATTTTCGGGTCCGACATTTCGACCATCACGTACGTGTTGCTCGTGAACCCATCTATGAAGGCCGCAAAAACGCTGTTTCGAACCTGGAAGATAATTGGTGTTTACGAGTTAAATATGCTCTAAATATTTCAACGATAATCTCAATATTTTAGTTTAACATCCTATAAGTAGGAGAATTTATCAAGTGAGGCCTGATTAAAAAAAAATAGTTTTGATCGAACAGAGTTCATAAAGTAAAACAATTAATTAATTTTCCTAATAATTAACACTTAATTTTCCTAATAATCGAAATTAAAATAATAATTTTGCTTTGAAGATTACTTATCTATCCTGGGCATTAGGGTTATGATAAAGGAATATTGTTAAGTATTGTTTGTTACCTCCATGCTCTGGAACTGAGCGGCCAACTTGGAGCAAGAGAGTTTGAATTGTTTTACGATATTGGAGACTTTCTCGAAGCGGTGAGCATCTCGATGCGGCCGCCGTTGGCAATGAGACACTACTAGAAATGTAGCCCGCTCGAATAGTAATACCTGAAAAATGTCAGACGTATTGCTGGAGTACAAAATGCAATTACAAACTTGTAATTTTTTAATATTTTACTTACAAATAAGGAGTGGCTTTTTGTTTGGGTGTAATTTTAATTGTCTCTTACCTTACAATTATAAGAATAAAGAGAATATAATGACAAAGGATTACCATTTCATCAATTACATTAATAAAAATTTATTCAAAGTTAATGTACATAGAGCCATTAAATGGTTTTTAAACTATTCTATAAAAAAATCATAATTATATTGTCTATCAATGAAATGCAGTTGAATTATTTTCTAGTTTAAAATTATGGTTCTATCGAAGCTTCAATTTGCTAGTGGGATATGACAAATGTGTCATTTTATTGATAATGTTATGATTCACAGCAAATTCACCAATACTATCATAGTATATGTAAAACTTATATTTCTGTTACAACATTAAGCTTAGTTGCGTAATTCAATGTAATTATGTGATTTAAGTATTAGATAGATTTTAAATAATTTACTCAAAAAGAGCATTTTTGTGATGCGTCTTTGTAAATTAAAAGCACCATAGTATATTTTTGGTAACAAAAACTTATTCGCCTTTTTACATTTACAAAGCAATATACCTCATCAGCGTCCACAATAGCAGCAAACTGTTTCAATGAAGATTCTAATGCTTTTACATTGGGTATTAATTTGTAAACTATGCTAGACCAAGCTCTGAAATAGAAAATTATTAAAATTTTAACACAACTTTTAGACTACCAGTCTATTGCTACAACACTTTGCACTACACCAATATGTCGGGTTTGACTCACACCTTGCCTGTCCAATTTATATATATTTATATATATATATATATATATATATATATATATTTTTTTTTTATTTCTATCAACATGTTATTAGTATGTCTGGTAAACCATTTAAAATTAAATAGTTGAATGAATATCTAAATTATGTTTCAAATGTCTGCGTTATGTGACAACCTTCATTGATGGAGAGGTCAAAGTGCTGTAAAGTGCATTTCAAATATAAATTATAAAATGCTCAAGATAAATAGGTTGACAGTGTATCATTAATTAATTAATAATGTTATGTGGCTGATGTTGACAACTGCGATAAAATCTTAGGTATTTTATACTCTCTATAAATTTTTATGGATTGTATTTAAATTAAATTGTACACACTTGTATAAAGTTTCATCCCATATGCTAGTTCTAAAACAAGTACACTCAAGTGGTTTTGACAGTCTTTTCAAGTCTTCTTCACGACTTTTAAATATTTCTTCTCTTGTTTCCTCGGGCACTAAATCCATTTTGTGAACTAAACAAAATATTCTTGCTTCTGGTGAATTCTGAAAGATATTATTTAATTATTTTGATTGAACGATATGATATGAAACTCATTTATTTTAAAATGAGTTTTGCTATAGTATTTATTTAAAATATATTTATACTAAATGAACTTTACTATTTATATATTTTCGTGAATTTTAGGGCATTCATGTTAAATAAGATACCTGTAAAATAGCTTCTAAGCATGATTGATAATAGTGCATATCTTTCTCCATCTCACGACTCTCAACATCAAAAACATATATCAACACCTCTACATTTCTGAATATATTGTCTCTTTGTGAAGCAAAGTAGTTCTCCATGAAAGCCTCCTGTCCTCCACAATCCCATAGATTAAGGACAAGGTTGCCAAGAAATCTAACATGGGAATGTTCAACATCAACTGAAACAAGTAATTCCTAGAACTTTGATAAGGGTTTACAAAAAAATTTAAAAAGAAATAATGTTTACAATAAAACATTGTAATATACGACAAATGATATAATATGGTTAAGGCCCTAATGCTGACAATGCTTCTCCTAGATTGAATGATCTTGGAGGAATCCCTGGGCACCCAGAATCAATTAATATAGGCAAATTGTATGCTTGTTTGTCTTCCTATCATATAAATATATATAAAAAAATATACAGTGTACAACAACAAGACATAAACTTATTATAAGAGATAAGAAACCTTTACATTAAGACATTTTTATTGAGGTAATTCAGATGTTTTTTTTTTCAAAACAACAAATACTTTACATATTGCTATAGAAATTTAACTTACTTGTAGCTCCTAAACGTCTTGTATCTCGTGCTATATAGTTGGCAAATATTATGGATCTCATACTTGTCTTGCCTGAGCCACTTTTACCCATTAACAGTACCTAAAAAGAAAGTAATTCTAATATTCATCTCGTTTTTAAAAGCATTACAAATATTGAATATAAAAACTATATTGTAGTAAGTAGCTTTAAATGGTGCTTAAGATATAGACATCAAAAACATACCTTCTTCTTCATTTTGACGATGTAATACTAAATGTGACCCTTGTATTCTAAACAGCAAGCTTGACCTTACAAAAACACGTAATGATAACTATATTTCTTGCAAAAAGATAGATACAAATTTAATTGATTAATAACACGACTTCTCTTTTACAAACTATCAAGTAGCTATAAGTGAACCAAGAAGAAAGAAAGGTAAAGAAAATCTATAATGGATTAGTAATTTATAGACTTTCTGCTTTTTGAGCTTAAATTACTTATTATGATGTTCACAATATTTTGTCAATTAGAATATTTTTATCTTACTAAGCTAATACAAGAACGTAAAATAAATATGAAACAGGTATGTAACAAGTCGGTGACAAATCAAAATGTTTGTAAATTGACGTATTTTTTATAATCTGTCAAAATCATAATGACATTGATTTTTGTTTAATGTTACTACGCTTAAATAGTTTAATGAATTTTTGTTTTCTTTTATGTCTACCACCTATTATCACAGAATACTATTTATTAATCCATATTGAAAAAGACACAGATCATAATATTTTCTTCGATACTTGTTTTACGTTCTGAGATGTACTGATGTTTTATAATAAATAAAAATAATACCTCAGTATATATTACAATAAATTGTTTAAATTTGCCAAAATATTTGAGAATTAATTACAAATATTAATATTTACTTCTTATTGGCACTTTTAAGCTAAAAAATGACTACAAATCTGAATGAAAGTGGATTACCAGAAATGCTCGACTAAAATTTATTCATTTAACGAACATCTGGTATAATAGTATATCTGTCAAAAGTTAAGTCATCACCCATTCGTGTCAAAACGTAGAGGCTTCAAAAGGAAGAAAATAGATACGCGTGGATTTATCTAAAAATTAGAAATGTGTATAACAAGGAGTTAGATATATTTAGTGTATGAAATGGCTCGCCATCGCAACATTAGGAACAGAAGTTATTCAGACGATTACGATTACGAGGATGTTTACGGACATTCTGTTGAAGATGATGTTTGTTTATCTCCTAGTGATACAGCACAGTTCATTTATGATCGTTCAAGAAACCAGCACGCAATATCTCAATTCCTAGAGTCTCATGATGACATACAAGAAGAACCTGAAAATGACGACGTAGATAACATACGGCCTAGCCTTGATCGCCGTGAGTCTATGGACCTTCGTGCACTCCATTTAAGCGAAGATGATGAAGCAAAGCTTATGTCCTGTTTGGATGAACTTCGGAATATATTAGGCGACACAATATCAGACAATGTTCTCATACAGTCAGTTCTTAAACATAAATTTGATTATAATAAAGCACTAGATGAGATATTAAATAACATCAAAAATGATAGTGATAATTCTAAGGTAGTTCAAATATTAGATAAACCTAAAGTTCTTGTTGACGCAGTAGTTATACCAGCTGCAGAAAAAGTACCTATTATTTCTACATCTGCAGTTGAAAAACCAATACTCATTGCTTCTAAACCAGAAGAAAGTAAGAAAGCTATAGTAAAAGGATTTAAAATTAACGAAGATGGTAGTACAAACAGTAGGCCACAAACACCTAGAGCTCAATCCCCAGCCGTAGAAAGGACACCTTCAAGGAATGATAATTTGGATGATGTAAGAACTCCAAAGGTTAAAGAAAATAAAGTGGATCCTAATATTAAATTCTCTAATGAAAGGGGATCTGAAAAGGATCATTTGTACATTGTTGTTATTGGACATGTTGATGCTGGAAAATCTACATTAATGGGGCGTTTACTTTGTGATCTTGGTGAAGTTAGTCAAAGAACTTTGCATAAATATGAGCAAGAAAGCAAAAAGATTGGAAAACAAAGTTTTATGTATGCCTGGGTTCTGGATGAGACTGGAGAAGAAAGAGTAAGGGGTATTACAATGGATGTGGGAAGAGCTCAGTTTGAAACTAAGACAAAAAAAGTTATTATATTAGATGCACCAGGTCATGCAGATTTTATTCCTAATATGATAACAGGAGCTGGCCAAGCCGATGTGGCATTATTAGTTGTTGATGCCACTCGAGGAGAATTTGAATCAGGTTTTGATCTGGGTGGACAAACTCGTGAACATGCCTTACTTGTTAGATCACTAGGAGTGAATCAGCTTGCAGTTGCTGTTAATAAACTTGACACTACCAATTGGTCTCAAGATAGATTCAATGAAATTGTAAAAAAATTAAAAGCGTTTTTGAAACAAGCAGGATTTAAAGATATGGATGTAACATTTGTCCCTTGTTCAGGGCTCACTGGTGAGAACCTTGTAAAGCCTCCAAGTGAAGTTGAACTCCTAAAGTGGTACTCTGGGCCTTGCTTGCTTGACGTAGTGGATAAATTTAATGTACCAGAGAGGCCAGTATCAAAGCCTTTACGTATGTCAATCAATGATATTTTTAAGGGCACTGGATCAGGTTTTTGCGTGGCTGGTCGTATTGAAAATGGCATACTTAGTAAAGGCGATAAAGTGCTGGTCTGTCCTTCAAAAGAGATGGCTGAAGTAAGAAATTTAAGCATAAATGAATTATCAACAAATGTTACTTTTGCTGGTGATCAAGTTTCTGTAACTCTGTCAGGAGTTGAAATGCAGAATGTCTCAATTGGCTATGTGTTGAGTGATCCTATATATCAAGTACCAGTATCTTCACGTTTTGAAGCAAGGCTGGTTGTATTCAATGTAAAGGTGCCAATAACGAAAGGATACCCAGTATTACTACATCACCAATCACTTGTAGAGTCAGCACACATCATTAAATTGAAAGCTTTGTTAAATAAAAGCACAGGAGAATTGATTAAAAAAAAGCCAAGATGTTTGGGAAACAATTCAGTAGCAGTAGTAAATATTGAAGTTTGTCGGCCGATTTGTATAGAGCGATATAAAGATATAAAAGAGTTGGGTCGTGTTATGTTACGTGTTTCTGGTGTTACCATTGCTGCAGGCCTTGTCACAGAGATCTATACAGATTGATCTGAACTTATTTTATCGTATAAAATGTAGCTTTGCTAGCTTTAAATTCAATTTCAGAGACTAGGACATTATGTCATAAGACTTAATATTTATGTACAATATTGTATTGTGCTATACATAATCGTGATATAATTATATAACATTACAAATGATATTTATTACGCCAATAAAAGTTAAAATTATCATGTGTTTTCTTATCTAGTTACCCGAAATTTATATAACAAATTTTCAGAAGAGCAAAATGTTACTTAACAAATAATGTAGTGACGTTAGGAGTGGCATCTAAGTTATAAAAACCTATTACGAGGCTTACACCACGAATTCACTTTCGTAAATTGATTTATTTTTTAGCTGTAATTAAAGAGGCGATATTAGCAACTTAAATTTTTGTTTACCTAGAGCATAGATTAGTGAAACAGACTGCTTTTCTGTGAACAATATAAAATGTTGGACACAATCTTGTTTAATAGCTTTATTTTATACAGATGACTCTTGATTCACTATGATGAATTGAGAATCAGTGTTAAAAATGACAAGAGTTACAAGAAAACAATTTCTCTTAGTCGGGCCTTGAGATTCAATTTAGATAAAGTAGTTTGCCGACGACAGCTCGTTATTCGAATAGAAATTATTTTTTTCTGAACTACTCTGCTAAATACCTATGCACTAGAGAGTAAGTTTTAGTTCAGAAATTGACAACTTCCTCGCAGTAATATTATTTAATTAAAAAATATAAGACTTTAATCCTTATGTACATAATGACAGTGATGAAAATATATTTATGAAACTTATAATACAGCTACGCATCTATAAAAAGGAGAGAAGTTTTATTATTTGTTTTGGGCGGGCGTTTGATGTTCAACAAATCACAGCTCCTGGCATAAGTACATAGCTTGTGGCCGGTCGTGAAATTTAATTTCCTACAAATTTCCCAGCAGGCGTTATTCAATATTTACTCGGATTTATTTGGCCTATATGTTATTATTTCTTATATTTTCAGTCCCTAAATAAGGACCGTAGTTATAATTGAGTTTCGAAGGTAACTAACCTAGCAAAAGTGTTTCATAAAAGGATAAAAAAAAACTACATTAAGAACAGTTTTTCGCATAATTTAAGTTATTCATAAATCTAGACAATATTTTTTTAGCTTTAATTGGAATTTTTACTAAATATTAATAATGTAGATATATATGTAATATAAGTATCCATGATATATTTATTACTTCTGACACTTTTATTTTGTATATTTTCGCTGCTTTGCTTTTTCAGTCATTTTCAAGTCCGAAGTAGACTTAAATTAATTTTTACGTGCCATTTTGTCGTGATTTAGTGAGTGAAACGATGAAATATTAATATACCTTAATTTAATCGTGTTTAAGGAGATTCGATAATAGTTTAGATTCACAATTTGGTCGACTGGAAAATTATTTTTCAATTAAATATTTATTTGTAAGTAGTAGTTGATTTTGGAATGTTTTACATTGGATCCGGCAGACTGCGCTACCATCGCAGTATCAAATATTAAGTAATATTCTAATTTCATTTTAGTTGTCCCGAAATTTAGTGCTGCGATTAGATTGAGAAAATATTTCGTAATTTTGTGTGTACAGGACAACGCCTATCGGGCCCGCCAGTTATCATATAAATTGCGAAGTAAAATAATGTTTTCTATGGTCTTACAGTCTACAATAGAAAATTTCTGAAGTTAGCGAAGCAGCCAGGCCATTATTTTCTGTTTAAAAATTTATGGTAGTGAATTAAACTGGAAGCGTGGCAGCTTTATTGGCTTACGCTGACTAAACGGTTGAATCTTCGTGAGAGTTATGTACTACGAAAATGTCTGCGAAGATTATAGATTTTCGTGATGGTAGCTGCATCTGAATGCACCTTATAATTTAAGCTGCAATAAAGTAAATAGGTATATGTGTACGAAGAAGGTTACTTAATTAAACTAACAATGGCAGACAAGAACTAATTAATTGAGTACAAGTTAGTTGAGGCCGCAGGAATAGCAGTAAACCTCTTGACCGTCTAATCTTATTACGTAGAGCTATTTTTTAAACGCAAGTGTCTTCTAACTCTGAAAGTATATTGTTGTTTATTGGGCGGCATAATTGAAATGTATTCAGTCAATTATTTGCAAATGTCATTCTAAAAAAAATAATTTTTAGTTTCCTAACTATTTTTTTTGTCAATTCAGGAATTAGCGCTATAATTACTTAATCGGGTAAACTCGTGTTTTGATAAGGTATATAGTATTTTCATAGTTACGTTTAAGTTCATAAGTAAGAAAATAGGGAGCATAATATCGAAGCAAATAAAAGTAGAATGCTTCTCGAACACTGTAGGTAACAAAAGCACTAAAATTTTTTTGATGTCGATCCTTTGTGAGTGAGCGCCTCTTCCTCACAATTCCACGATTACATTGGTCAACCAAAGAGGATTTGATCTACAGGTACATATTGACGTTCCTCAATCCTAAATGTCGACTAAAAACATAATATTGTTTTGTGATTGTGTTCTATTGATCTACTGATTCTAAATCTTCGTGAAATTTTCGTGATCTAGACCTAATTCTACCATAAATTCATATTATCTGCTCGTAATTTCCAGGTATTTTCCTTAATAATAGCGAAATAAAAATGCAGTGTTTTCTTAAACAATGATATTTATAAAATTCTTTTAATCTCTACATTAGAATATGTCTGAATCTATTTTATTATATTGGAGAAAAATCAGAAGCGTATATAGTCGCGCAGATATATCAAGAACCACGTTTATAATACAACTAAAATAAATTACAAACAAATGGGACATTTCATTGTGAAATAAAGACTTTTCACGGAGCCACAAAGTTTTGTCTATAAAACCCTGTAGTGGGGAGAATCGATAAGTGATCGGAGCTGAAACACAAGTTTGCGGCAACTTCCACGCGATCTTAATATGCAAGAACGTTCAAACTGCTATTTACACATGCCACAGTAGGTAATTACTTGCGTGAAACTTTGCTTCTAAATGCTACGAAGGTAACTCTCTACATCTAGTTATGTATCGCGAAAGAAAAGTTCTTTACGTTGAATGAATTTCATTATATATTTATTTAAGAAAATAAAACATCTACAACACAAAGGAATAGAAAATATAATAAATATTAGTTTGAAATATGTATACATTCTTCACCCTTAACATAAAACGTTAAAAGTGGTGAGTCTTCCAATAAATATTTTAGGAAATACGAATACATATTTTATAAAATACGTAATCGTCGAGAATAAAATCTCAAACGGCTGAACAGATCACCGCAAATTATAGCTGAGAACCATCTCGAATACTTTTAAAGAAACCATGGCATCAAAATCGATTTATTCGTTTAGGAGTTACGATGCTCTAGTAAGATAAGTCAAACTTACAACACATGTTCCTTTGCGGTCTGTTTACAAAGGATTTTATTGATATGGCTAGTAGTTGGCTTTTATTTTTAAATTAATTTAAGAACACATAAGTAGGAGTACCATAGCTTCCAAGTTTTATTTTTTAATAATAGTGTTTGTATGAAAGCGTCCTTCAATTATTAATCACCAACTAAATGGATTTTAAATACATTTCTTTTATATGTGTACAGACCCTCTTCTAATAACACATACAGTAATTATAATCACATTTGGAATTTACTTAGCATAGAATATGAACTGGTATTTTATTATACCCATCAGTCTATAACAGTCTTTAATAAAATACTATAGAATACGCCGCCGGGCTGTTATTATGAAAAATATTAGCTTTTTATAGCTTATTTCAAGCAGTTGGAAATATCAACCCAAGTTACATAGAGACGCTGCTAAATGTCTAGATACGTAAGTCATGTTACTAAATGAGAAATAAAAATGATACATATTACGAATCTGCCTAGTATATTGGGTGCAGCGTCTTACTTGATACATTTTGTAAACATTACCAATGTAATTTCTCACGCTTAGACAAGAGTAGCCTTGAGCTTTTTATGCTGAGCACTTTACTCAGAGGATCTATCTCGCCTTGCGAATTAGGCAACATATGTAATTGTAGAATCAACGTTCATACGTGTTACTTTATAATCTATATGAAAAAAATATAATTTAAGTTACTTGGAAGAGTATTTATAACAATTTCTTATTTTGGAAAGCAACTGATGCATCCATACATTTTTCTTGTGATTCAATTTTAATTTTAAAATTGCCTTATTTGACTATCTGCCAAAATATGGTTGTCTATAAAATAAGTGGAAAATAACGATTAATATAATAACGATAGAGAGCTCTCAAACCTTTTCAATATAGTGAGTCGTCGGAATAAATGTATATATTCGAAAGGCTCATCCGGACATTTTCACGTAGGCACTCATGTAATTTAGTTCACACGTGAATAGGAAACTTTCCCGTCGATAGCCTTATATAAAAATTTTACCACATTTTGTTACTCGCAATAGTAATTTTATTTTGTTTTGGACGGTAGTATAGGGAAGTGGAAGTTTAAGCTTGTTCAATACAAATTAACATAAATATTTGATTTATTATGTACTGGATTTATAAGTCATACTTTGCAGTGTAAGTATACATGTCTAGGAATACATAGTGCACAGTTTTTATCATGCCATATTGTATTATGACCTTTATCTATAGCATAGGAAGGCAAACGAATATGCAGTTTACCTGATGGTAAGTAATTTCTCCAAGGACAGCTGTAAGACCAGTAGATCGAGGAGACGCGTTAACAAACTTTAGACCTCAGCCATATTACATCATTGTCTAAATCATAGAAAAAAATTTATAAATTTTTAGTAGCTTTCGTGGATATCATTTCATAGATAAAAACATTCATATTTTATTTTTTCGTATATTCTAAATAGTGGGTAAAACCTATGATCGCCCACATTATAATTTGCAACAATTTTGACATGTGGTGAGATAAGAATGATATACGAACTTAAATTGTTTAAATATTGTATAAGTTGCAAAGCCGCAAATGGACTGTTCACATATTCGAAGATTAACTTTTATATTAATAGGATAAACATGATTTTATGCATCTTTCAGATTATGAATTTTGTTTAAGTTATTAGGATGTTGAATTACAATCGTATCGTTTTGGATGCATTTAAAATCAACTGACAACATTTATTCTCCACATATTTAATTATAAATTTAAGTTTCGATATCGCAAAATGGCATCAGACTGTTAATACGTTTTCTGTGTTTCATTTTATTAGTTTTTAAGGTGACACTCCGGGCGCCATATCTTTAATATCTGGGTTCGGTCTGTGACCATTTTAGAATAATTTATACATACACCAGCCAGTGATATATTGATGTATATTTATTTGACGCCAATCCTTTTTTCTGTGTGAAAAAAATAACAAATTTTAAATTGGCTTAACGAATATCGAGCGAGTTGGCTGCTTTCAATTAAAAAATAATGGCAAAACATTTTCGATTTTGAATCACCGATAATGATGTTTTGTAAAGTATTTTTCGATGTGAAACTTTCGAGGTGAAACTTGTTTCGGCTCGCTGAATGCAGCTTAAAAGAAACATTATCTGTCGCGAAATCTCTAATCAATATACAAGATCGGAGAGGGTATTGTAAAATTCATATCGGTTCCAATAAATTGGTATCCCGCTTGGAGCTTTCGTTTATATTATTCTGACGTTAACACCTGCACTTTTTGAAAGAGAAATAGAGGAAATCAAAGACCACTAACTGTTCTATTTGCTGTTAATAGTTTTAGGTTAACTACCTAGCGATTATTTTTAATGACTGCACATGCAACAACAATGCATTGTAAAGACTTTCCCACACGTCATAACTTTTTATTTGCGTACTTTCATATCTGAACGAGTTGAAGAGTCGTAAACCGCCTACACCCGCCCGCCCGCATCATCGAATCACGCGCATATTATTGCAATAGCTACGGAAACAATATACAGTTAATATTTTACTGCCAAGTTTGTTGTTTTATTGGGGAATAATAAAGATAAAGCTGAAGAATAAAACTTTAGGTTATTAAATCATGCATGATTTCTGAGTATTTATATCAATATTTTTCTCTTAGGTTATCATGTCATCTACCTTAAAATGAAAAAAAAATCATAATGACTCATTGCTAGGACAGGAAGGATTCATCGTTTTACATTTGACGATTCATTATGTATAAAACCTTTTTTAAGTTCTACTTAAATGTTATTTAGCTGTTATCATACAGCTGATATATGCAAATATGTTCATTTCATTCAGCACAGGTAAACTAATCGTGTATAAAAATTGATTTACGAAATAACCACCTATTAGAAGCAAATTTATAAACATCAAAGACGTGTAATATAATATAGTTGATGAAATTTAACCTACGCCTCATATCAAGTGTAAAGGCTAGCTTATGGAATACAGATTATGCATAGGAAACATAATTCTTATGCAAATATGACAAGTGGACATGCTAGCCATTTCACTATAAGATCTACATAATTCCACGACGTTTAGGTCAGCTAATAAAATTTAAATAACACTTTATTATGACACGCGACAATAATGCTATCAAGCGCTCAACCGTTACATACAATAATATAATTTGTGAAAGCAGTTATGTTAATTTATTGATATTTTTTTAGTTCTACGGCGCTCAGATGACAATGGCCTTACAAAAGTGGTTGAGATAAAGGTGATTTTTATACGCGATCATGTGGAATTCTGACCTCGGGTCAACGTATTTTTCTATTATGCGCCCAATATTTTCGGATTGCTGCCAACAAACCTTGCATATTATTGTGTTGTCAATAGCAAAGCTTCATTTCTGTTAATGCCAATATGTTAAATTGTATCGTGATTATGTTACGCTATAAATGTTTGGAAGATTATGCGACATTTTCGAGATGATTTTAACTTTTGAAACCTAATGAATCATCAAGTTAAATATGTAGGCATGTGGTGAAAAACCTTTTTTCAGATTTTTATACCTTAGGAAGGCAAACGACTAATTCACCTGGTGGTAAGCGATTCCTGTCGCTAATGGGTACCTCCAAGACCAGTAGATCTAGGAGATACGTTGCCAACCTTAAGATCTTAGTCATATTACAACTGTTATTATTGATAATGACGTTCTGTTGTCAGTCCTATTTATTTCTATATCAAGTATTCGGAAAATCATAGACTGAATTTAGAAGTCGTAACGCGGACTGCACTTCACGAATTTTCCGATTATGGACGGGGAGAAAGCAGCAGTTATCGACAGACTAGATGAATTTGTTTTAATGAAAGGCGTCAGCCACATGACATCATTAATTGTATAATGATGCGCTGTCCATTTTTTTATTTTGAATATTCCACAATTCGTAGACAGACGTCGAAACACGCATTATACATAACGATCTTTTCATCTATAAACAACGTTTGTGACCCAGACGGTAATTAAATACGATTTAAAGTTCTTCCCACTCATTTAGTACACACAATATTACCAGATGTTATAATAATTTCCATGTAGAAATTAGGAAATGTAATATATACATCTAAGAATTGAATTGGTTTTAAACGGCAGACCAAGGTAGCCTATTAAAATTGTATTTAACCATATACCTTAGATAATTTTTATATAGGAATCCTCTATATTGGAAGAGCGTAATCTATTACACATTAGGAAACAGTATTTTCATAATTTTCAATATGTTTAAAAAAATACTAAATTCTTCAACTTGATCAACCAGACTTTATGGTTATAATATAAAATTCATAAAATTGATACTGGTAGTAGACGTAACTAATTAAACGCCAAGGTTTACAGTCGCTAAACTTAATTGTCAGGTTCAAAGACCCCACCAATGTCATGGTCAATTTACATCTCAATTAAAGTTTGGTGTGCTAAAAGCTTTATCATATTATAAATGATTAGCGAAACTCAATCAAGACTAGCCATGTGTGAGGCTATGGGAGTTCCGAATAAAGCATGTCATTTTATTTTAATTAAATTTTTGTTAATCTTACATGTGTGCCGTGTGGCAATTCTAATACGTTAGATATTAATTATTGAAAAAAATTGCTTAATATGCTATATATTAGGATATCATAACGCTGAGGCAGGAGCTATTATCACGTACCTAAGAAATTATGTTTTTTATCAATACATTATATATAATATTACAAACTTTCGACACTATCTTTTACATTCAAATAACAACTTCTGTTATTATGTTCATGGCGGTCTATACGTCTGTTCCGCTTAATATCTGAATTGGCTAGACAGATTATAACGGGAGTTTTACGGGCAAATAATTTATGTTGTATAGACTAACTTAGTTTACTTGTTTTTATCTTCATATATGCAGTTATTAAATTCACGGGGGTGATAGTGCGAGGCACTGTTATTTATCTAATATATAAAATTCTTTAATTCTTGTATAATGAAGAAAAGAAAGAAGCTTAGTTTAAATTCTGTTATAAAGAAAACCATCGTAAAAGTACCAACCTAATCATCTAAGTAATTTTACAATTATATCAAAATATGTCGAGCTATTTATTTTATGAGAAATTATTATTTTATACTGTATTCTATCAGAGGTTCTAAGAAAAGGCGTGATTGGTCAGATAATTATCGTCTATTTTAAAACAAAAATCTCGATAAAGTTATTATATTCTGAGTTTTATATTTCATAAAAAATATAAGGTTACATATTTTTTATTAGAATATATTTAAAATCTCTTTCCTTTTTTCGCTTCATTGAATAAAAGATAAAAGCGTTATGATTTTGCCGACAGTCTGTATACATATCCATATTCAGAAATAACAACATCGCATGTAATATTTTTATAACTTAGTATTTTCTATGTAAATTAATTCACTTTAAATCCAATTATACATAATAGAGGATTATTAAAGTTTAGTTTCGCTAACATTATGACTTTGGGTATTTCTAATAATTTTAAATTTAAACATAATAGCTTCTGGTAGGTGTCCATCTTATTAGGTATTTCCCACATTTGTAAGTAACAAGGATTTTATCTATTATTCGCATAATATTTTTGAAGTGTGAATATTTAAATAGTTGGAAGAGCTTAATTATTTAGTGTTTAAACAACTTTTTTTTATATCAGAAGGCGAAACGTAGACATTGTCAAAAATAGTTTTGTATCCTGTAATCTACCAGAAGGTTTTTAAGAAGCCCTTTGTCCGTATACATAACTAACTATGCCACGTGGTCTCACTTACGTTGATTTTGTGTACAGTGTATACGTTATGTTGTTGAAATGAATGTAGCTTAAGTTACACTTTATAATATATGCAAACTGCCAATGAAAATCCCATCGAAATCTGACTAACCGTTACGGTGCTTAATCGGAATGAACAAATAAACACGTTCATCATATACATTGTGGTTTTTTTATAAGTATTGTTTAAGCTTTCATATTTAGAAAAAAGCTATTATTTTGATATTACAAATTGACTCATCGAGCTTATTTATTAGTGTCTATGGATTAAAATACTTAAAAAAGTATGTCGTGACTTAGGATTTACTAACAGAACTTAGAAGGTAATAGCTGTAAAAATTGTCTATTCAAATGCGATCGTCTTATAATATTAAAAAAGCAACAAAAAACGATGAACAAATGTTTCATAAAAAGTATCGCTATATTGCAGCAGTAATCATTTTTATGTAACTGGCCAGAAAAAACTCGGTCTGGACGTCTGTCTCTCGATCGTTGACCCGTTTCAATTCGCATTGTCCAGTCCAACGCGGTTCGTCTGTCTGATAAGTATCTGTAATACAAATTGCGTCATCTAGCATCATTAATGCGCTTGTCATATTTTTCAGAGATCTCTAAAAGATATTCGTAAGCGTGGTATTTTGACTTAATTTAAGCATATATGCCTGAAATTTTTTATAATAAAGATCTATAGATGTCAATCAAACGTAAGCGACACTGTTGTTACGTATTCTTTACTAGCAATGTCCGCAGTTTCACCCTCGTCCAAATTATAGTATATATTAAAATTAACTTTTTTTCCACTAAATCGTCTATTAGAGACATAGACAGATCGATAAATTTTTTCTTCCCTATTTACATACATATGCGCTTTAGACAGCAGATGTTATTTTTATATAGCTAACAGATACTGGAATTTGATTTATTAGTATATTTATAGATAATAGAATGACTACCCACATTACAACTTGACTAAGGACTTTCCAGGACTAGCTATGATCTCGGCTTGGGCTGTCGCAGTTGGATAGCTTACAGTATACATAAGATTACCAGTAAATTCAAGTGGTAACTATTACAATTCATCCAATATATAAGACTTCATCATATAAAAATTTAAACTCTGTTATTCATAAAAATATTATAAACCTAATCAGAGCTTCAACGTGCCAATACTTAAAATATGTTTCAAGAGATTTTTTATAAAATATATAATAAATATGTATCTGTTATATACTTATTTATATTCATAACTTGATTCATATAGACTCATAAGTTTATTCTAAAATTGACGTAGATATTGGTAGGTTGGGACGTAATTATTAGTATTGCTTAGTAGTTTTTTAATCGTTACGGTCCTTTATAAACTTATTTTAAAAGAGACTATAAGGCTAGTTAGAACATTTATTAAGCTTATGAAATTATTTGTGAATATGAGGAATAGCAGTTAGTGTAAAAGAAAGCCTTCTTTCCTACAAGACTGGTATGTCTATAATTCCTTTGTAATCGTTCCTTTATGACATCAAACGCACCGCTAATTGCAACATTCCGTATGTAATATTGCTTTTTTTTAAAGCTTTAAAACTACATAATTTTAGGAATGTTTCAGATTAATTTTAAAATATAAAAATGCATTGTTTAGGTGGGCTAAGATAATTGAAAATAGCAACGTATAAATTAAATTAAATTAAATTCTAACAAGACTAGGGTTGCCACCTTTTTTGCAGTTAAACTACTTTGGTTATTACAGGTAAAGAAAGAAACAGAAAATAGTAAATACAACTTATTTTTCTTTATGATTACGTTTAAAACATATTTTTTTTTGCATTTTGCAATTTGTATCAAATTAGCATCTTTATTAAACAATTGCACAGTAGCCTTAAATTGTATATTTAAAATTAAATTAAATAAGTAATTCATTTTTTATCAATAAACTATTTTCGTGTACTTTATTGTTCTCATAAAGTATAGAGTACAATTATCTGAAACAACGTAGATTACTTTATAATAAAGTAGTTAGTTCTGTACAACAGAGCAGTAATCCGTGATATAGGATAACAGTCTTCTAATAGCAATAATATATATTAATAATTAGCTCTTTACTACGATATAACATAATGAACTTAAAAACTGTATAATTGATTTGAGGTAGCGCGGGAATAGGATTAAATAAAGTCTTTCTATAAACGTTTTTCCAGATTAGACAGAACAGACAGACAAACACAAGTTGTATTAATAGTGTTTCTGTAATAAGTACCTTATATGTATACTTTTCTGTCTTAAGAAAAAATCTTCTATACTGCTATCACAAAGAATACATTAATTCTATTTACATTTAATTTAAAAAATTGCTCAATTTAAGGCTTTATCATCATCAGTCACTACTCAGCTCCATTATCCTTATGGTGATGAACTCTCATTATTTTGCCGACCCTAAAGTCTACGTATTTGTCAATCTAACAGACCACGAAGGCCGGACCCAAAGATAAACGATAAATAAAATGGGTTGCCTTTGCGTTTTATTGAGTATTCATACGTAGATCAGATCTTTCGACATTTTATTAGGGAGATACATAAGGGTGGGTGCGCCTGTAAAAGTCACTTTGAAAAATTTTTACCAATTTGTGAAGTGCTACTTGTTCGGTAAATGTCAATATCATCTCTGAGAGCACCTACAATTGTAATTGATAAGAGTAATGCAATACATAAAATGTATGTATTTGAGGCTCTGTATACTTATCTAATTTTTTAACTCAACACTTAATAACACAGAGTTAAAGAACACAGTAATGTTTAATCTAAGGAAATTTTAATAACATTAATTTATATACCGTTGTATATAAACTAAGTGGTGTATGAAATTGAGAAATGTGTAAAATAACATTTCATAATTTTGCTCAAGTCGAAATCACAATAGAGCGGTGTGTTGTTATATGAGACACAAAAATATTGCTTGTACCGATCTGGGAATAAAAGATTGCCAAAAGCTGAAGCCTTTTTGAAAATAATACTTCGAAGTTCCATCGTAGCATATACTTATAAGTCCTGTTACTATAGAAGGTTTTTAGTTTTCATTTGGATCCGATTACATTTAAATTAGGTTAGTCAAATGTGTGTCACTCTAAGCTGTATGAGAACCCTGTAATTGTTTTCATGGTAACTAGAAATTCGAGCTCTCTCTCATAAAGGTCTTTCATACAGAGATGCTGAGAACATTGCTGTTATAAGATTAAAAAAATCCGTTATGTTTGTCTAATTTTTGGTTGGTCATTAGGTACAACTGAAGTATGATGCCCATCATAAAAATAGTTTTTACAACATATTCGAGTCCATTCGTAACCAATTAAAAGATATGTTGAAAAATATTAATAATATCCTTAATTCCTTATCAATTTATGCTTTCTAAATTTATGATAATAGATTATACTAGCAGAGCCACGTAGATTTATTTGAGTTGACGTTTGCACTTGTTTTACGTTAATGGCGATGATAATAAAAAAATTCTTAGGTTATCATTGTTTTGGATTAGCTGAAATCAATAAACATGCAAACAGACAAAAATGTATTAATATTGTTTCTGTTATATATCCCTATACGTTTTCAAATGTATGTAAGAAAAATACCTTTATAAATGTCACGTCTGACAGTGATATTTCGACGGGTGCTACTGTCAGTAGTGACGGTACTTTTTTGTGGTTAGAACAACTTGTTATTTTTTTATTACAAATACACTTCATTTTTATTCATATATATAAACGAAATTGCTCTATCTACACAAAATATAATATGAAATTTAAGTTAAAACTTAAAAGAATATTCATTAATTACATATGTATTGTTTAAGAACACGAAAGCAGTATAATTTGAAACAAAACATTGCGAATATTTTTCTCATAACTGAAACTTGTAGAAAATTTGTAGATGGAAAAGACGTGAAGTGCTCTGCGTGTTTCGATTTCTATGACTTTCCGAAAACTCAAAATAAAAATAAATAAGGTGGGCAGCTGAAAGTTACTAAAAATTACACATATTGTAATATGGCGAAGGTCCTAAGGTTTGCGACGCGTGTTCTAGATCTAATGATTTTGGATGTGTCCATGGGCGACAGGAATCGCTTAGTATAGGTGAATTGTATACTCGTTTGCCTTCCTATCGCATAAAAAAAGCTATCTTACAACTGTCGAGAATGTTTAATGTTAGTATGAAGAGTCTTTAACATTTACAAAGAGATCATGTTACAGGCTTTCTCTTCCTCGTTCCCTTGATGGCTCACTGTTTCAGCGATGTCATCATACACTACATCACTGTAATTAAACGCGTTCAACTTTCAATGATATCGTGCATCTGGGTAATTAATACTGTTGTAACCCATAATATTTGACAGATTCTATACATAAATGAATAAATAATAAATATTTCGAATACTAAATGTGTTAGGACGAATTTATACCATTTTACACAAAAATAATAAAGCTGAAAAGATAATTCAGATTGCCAAATACTTGAAATAAAATTAAACGAGACCGGCAGAAGCAAGTCATTGAATAATAATTGATGTGATATAACTCAGGTCTTAAGATTGGCAACACGTAGCAAAGACCTTCTGGTTCTGGAGGTTTTCATGCCTCGCTTTAGTATAAAAAATGTATTAACAGGGACTGGATTTGTAATGTGTATGTACTGGCAGATAATTAATTTAATAAGAAGTAACATAATTTATAAGATATTAATTTATCATCATTAAAATTGCGTATACTTAAAAGTAACTCTGTTGAAACCGCGCGGCACTACTAGTTTAAGATCAAATTGTTCGTATGTTAGATATTGCATAAATAAGTTTAATATATAAATATGAAAATGTTTGGTTCAAATATTTTTTGTAAGATTATAACTTAACAGAATAATCCTAATATATGACGTGAGTTCAATGAATGGTATGGGTACATATCTATACGAACAAAATAAACATCATTAAATTATAATGACATATCCAAACGATGATAAACGGTGCTAAGAATCTAATCTTAAGAATCAATGAATGAACTTTTCGTGCGGCACGTGGACATAGCTTTTAAGATAAATAGAGGTAGGGCTGTGTCTTACTTCCTGTTACGGCTAACGTTTAAAAAATATCATGAGACTGAATTCTCTAAAAAAACCTTGATTTTATAATAATTCTAAGATTTTATGAAGATAGTTTTATTCTTTATTGTTACTAAAACTTAGCTGATGTAAATGGTAGTATCTTTGTAAACCACACCAGAAATTACCAAAAATAGTGTAATACAGGATATTGCTATGTAAATTCTAGTAATATCCATGTAATTAATTCTCGATACAAAAATGTAAGTAAGAATCATAGCGATTATGTCAGTTTAAAAACAAAACAATGCATCAAAATCAGTTCATTCAATTAGAAGTTACGATGCCACAGACAGACAGAGAAATTTGCTACACTCCACTTTTTGTCGTCAAAAATGGTTATTTGCGTAACCGATAGTGTTATGGATTGTAATTATCTCTCAGTACAGAGTAGTTGTTAGAAATTTAAAAATATTATCTGGATGTAGACAACCAAGGTATAACTTAGCGGTGTTAATTGATATACCTACCGAGTTTTAAGTCGGCCGACCGTTTAGACTGCTCGTAAACATAACTCTACCGCCCACAACCTGAACTTCAATTTGTTTTACGTTAATCTTGAGAAAGTAACTGATTAATGCTTTTGTTAAGCTAATGAGACTCGTGCCGAGTTCTTCATCAATAAACTTTATACTTCATGTTTTAATGACACAACTTTTAGCCCGCTTACAAAATTTTGTGTGGAGTAAAAGTTAGAAGAGTCGTAACCGCAAATCAATATGTTATAAATGTTTATTGATTATTGTGTTCCATATTAATTGCACGTTATACGAAATTTGTGAATAGAAAATTAAATTTGCATTTACAATGAAATGCTATTAGCTATATTTACCAAAAAGCAACGAATTGTTGATTGGGATTTATGATTTCAAAGTCTGCTTAGTCATATATACTAATACCGTGCATTATGAACTTTAATTAAACCAGGTGCAATTAAAGAAAAACGCTTATATAATTAAGTAAAATATATTATAATTTAAAGTATATAATTTTATAAAGTATTCCATATATCTATCTCTTCGTCTAAACTTTTAATGATAAAAATATTTTTTCTGGTCAAAAACTTATTGTGTACTTACATGATAGTCATCTATCAAGTAGTTAATCTTTTAAGCCACAAATATAGGTTCAGATTTAAAATCACGATAAAGTGATAAAGATCTAACATTATATAATATTTTGTGGGACGTCGCACTTACGACGTTTAATTAATAACACTTATAATTTGACATGACATCCACAACTTATGCTAGTTAACTTGATAATTAATAAAAATGGCCAAGATAGAGTTGTACTCGCACATAGGGTTCAGTATGACTTTAAACTAATATCTCTCTAAAAATATTTTTAATTCATTAAGTTCATAAGTAAATTTCGCATTTTTTTCTTAATACACAAACTAGATTTCAAATTATGTATTAACTTTGTAACAAAGCGGTTATCACGTATTTATTAAGGCTGCGTGTCATCACTTCAAGTATATATCTTTGAACTATAAGAAATGTAATTTAAACGAACTAAGATTAATAAGTACCTTGGTTTTGTATAAGTAATTTAATGGATTCGTTAACTTTAATACAGTTAAAATAATTACTGCATTTATTCAACATAAAGTAACTATTAGTTTAATATTTATGTGAACTATAACTATATTTAATTGAGATTTTGAAGCGGCTTTAAATATGTTCAAATTAATTGATGTGTAATATATTCCAGGAAACCTTTTCTAAAATGTCATTACTTCGATTTTGCACCTAAGCCGAACTGGTACCATTACTTGGCAACTTTCCAGTATATCGCTCAGTGAATTTAAATGAACATTGTGCAACGGGCATATTACATAATTTATGAATACAGGGCCGGGGTTGCTATAAAAGGAGGATTTTTACGAATACCTAAATGGTAGTTTAATATATTACAAAACTACATATATACATAGATTGCTTGATTTTGACGTGTCGACGACAATAGAGTATGCGGCGAGCAAAATACATTAAAATGAGTTTATCTAAATAATTCTTGGTATTAATAAACTGTTATTAAAATCATCTCTGATATTTCACAATAACTGCTGTTCATAAAGTACAGACTGAATGGTAACAGCTGTTTCAAATCGGAATTTCAATAAGGAAAAATTTCTTTGAACGCAGTTTCTACGGAACTGGTAATATAAAAACTGTCTTGTTTCTCGATTTAGAAGTTTTAAATACATTCATCTAGACATAGAGTATTATAAATCAGTAGAAACCGCATG
Organism: Hebomoia glaucippe; assembly: GCA_025727935.1. Classification (NCBI taxonomy): domain Eukaryota; kingdom Metazoa; phylum Arthropoda; class Insecta; order Lepidoptera; family Pieridae; genus Hebomoia; species Hebomoia glaucippe. The sequence continues at coordinate 2,092,774 of JAOSYY010000005.1, forward strand.
TCTGTATTCAATGACTATGCAAAAATGATCATGGGCGATTAGAAAAGAGCAACAGAATACGAAGTGTTTCTTACCTTTTTTTATTTGTTTGTCTGTACATTTATATAGATACTAGTATGCGAAGGTACTCAACAGATTTTGTTGCGGTTATCAATAGTTAATTAAGCATATCTGCGAGCGCAACATAGTCTTTGTTTCAACAAGATCAGGTGACAGAGTAAAAGGTTATTTGTTCGGATTTAAAGATATTTTCTCTAATTCTTCTATACATATATGTGTACAATAAAGCTTTGATGTCACCCATAGATAGAGAAATGAAAGATGCCGTAATAAATATCTAACAATTAATTATAAATAATCTATTGTCACTATAAATTGTGAGTAATTACATTCTTTTACGAAATTCTTGAGAATTAATTGTGATTCCCTTTGATAACTTATCAATAGACGATTTCGAGAGATAGCCGGAGCGATAAAATAAAGGCTTCAGATGTTTTCATCTCGGTATTCTTAATTAAATACCTATAAAAATACTTATGTCGATTTTAATGTACGCGTGCCGCCCTTGTACAGGCGTAGGTTGCTATGGAATTAATGTAGAAATGAACATTGTACAGATCATCGCAGACATGCTTCTTAAAGATTTTTTTCTATATAGTAATGGCGATGTTTTAATAAAATTTGTTAATAAATTTGTTGTGGCTACTTAATAACTAATATGTTAAAAGTTTGTCGTGTATGTCTGCCTGTGACGACGTAGCTCCTAAACGAATGGGTTTATTTTGATGTGGTTCAGTGTTAGCTTGACAACTGATATAACTGAAATGTTTCTTAGATATATTGTTTTAATAGGACATAATATGTAACATGTATTAGTTAACTTTAGACAATTTATAATAATACTATTTTGAGGACATTGAATTCGATTATTCTATGTAGTACTCACAATTGTTTCACAGGTAATTATGTAAAAGTTTCTCAACAAATGCGTTTTGTTCCATTGAGCTTGAATTATCGTGTTGACGAAAACCTTTATGTGCAATGCCTTCATTATAAATAATGGATAGATGGTAAGACAATACGATTGCATCTTTCGTGGGTGCATTATGGCCATTTTATTTCGGCCCGTTACTAACACCTGTGCGAGCTTAAACTGCAATAATCCAATATCTTTCAGGGGTCTGCGCTATTTGGTTATAACAAGATCGACGTAGGTGTTTGAAAGAAAAACTATAAAGGCAAATGAGTAACTGCTTAAAACAATAGATTGTATATCAACTGATAGATATAGTAATTAAAAAGGTGGCATGAACTTAATTTATAATTTTTTTAATTTAAGTAAATCTTCAAGCGTTTCATAGAATCATTTTAAGGCGAAACAAAAGTATCTTTTGTTTAAAAAATATTGCAATAAGTAATACTTGAATTCATGTCCAGTATATGTAAGTTTTCGTTCATAGATGGAAAAGTCGGAAAGTACTATGCGCGTTTCGATTACAGTCTATGCATTTCCGAATACTCGAAATAAACATGAATAAGGCCCGCAGCAAAACGTTACAATGTCAAAATTGATGTAATATGGCTAAGGGCCTTAAGGTTGACAACGCGTCTTCTAGATCTACTGATATTGGAGGTGTCTATTAGCGACAGAAATCGCTTAATAATTATAATTGAACTGTATGCTCGTTTGCCTTCCTATCGCATAAACTTTTGTATAATACTGAACAAACAACAGTTGACCTCGTAAAACCTCCCAAACATTAGTAATGTAATATCAAATTGTTTATTTATTCAGGTAAAATTGTAATTTAACGACTATTCACTCCATAGGACAGTGTAGCACTCGCTGTACCGTTATTGTCTTGTTGTGGGCGTTTTACTTCTTCTAGAGATTTATGGAACTCATCTAAATGACATTAACATTAAATAAAAGTAGTGGACTCTATTATCTGGACGTTTAATCTGTTTAATAACGGATTTAATGGGCGCAGTTGATGCTTCGTATAAGATCTGTTGCCTAATATTGTTTTAAATGGTCATCAGCGGTACTGGAACTTAATAATTCATTCAAAGTCCTACATGCTTGTCAATTACTGTGTCTTGAGGACATTGTACCGATAACAACCAAATAATATTTTATTTATTTGAAATCTTTTCAAAAATTAATGTATTTAATGTAATTAGTTTCGTTTTATAATATCGGAAATTAAAGATATCAAAGTAGATAAATCTTATTATTTGTTAAAAGAGGAAAACTATATAATAATCTAGAAAAAAATTCGTGTAATTGGAAAATCTATGAATTACTGAATCTTTCTCTTCTTTATGTATGAATAATACTATTGGTCATATATGCAACAAGATTTAGATGAATAGTGTACCATTCATGTTCTATTTGTACGATCATACCATAGAAAAGCGGGTCGTTGTGTGATTAAAACGATTGGAATGTTATCCAATAAGCAAATTAGATCTAAATTGATGTAATTGATAGCAATCGTTTGCATAATGAATTCGTCCTTCTAAACAGAATCATTCTGTTGTGTTCCGATAAACAGTTATGATCGATATTGGGTATTAAATATTTTAAACGAAAAAATAAAATTTTTATTTAATGTACATTAGACTATTTAGTCTCAGTAATATAAATAAAATACACTTAAAGCGGATTAAACGCGCGTTATTTATTAAATTATTTTGCCATAATTTTAGTGATTATTAAAAAAAAATATTGTCTCAACTGTACGCCTGCTTTCTAGCTGGCTTAGTCACGGGTGATCTAATGAACACATAAGTAATAATTAATAATAATCGCTTAAATAAGAGCTTTATATATTAAATAACGGGTTTCTTATCTGTTTAAAGTTTATTTTATTTAAATGTAAAAAACCCACGTCAAAAGACGGTATATACTGTTTTTAAACTGATTTAAGTCGTACCTTCAATCTCAACTTTCAGATAAAAGAATCATAATATTAGAAAAGCTAATATTGTTACTTTAAATATATATCAAGACTAGCTGACCCAGCAAACATCGTTTTGCCACATAAATATATAAAATTTGGGCTTGTATGTAATTTTATATGCTGTATCATAAAAAAATTAGTCTCAAAAATAAAAATTAGGGGTGGGGACTACCCCTAACATTTAGGGGGATGAAAAATAGATGTTGGCCGATTCTCATAGATACCGGATAAGCACAAAAAAT
>JAOSYY010000005.1:2110071-2126848 GCA_025727935.1 Hebomoia glaucippe
AATTTTTTGGCAAATATGTACTTAAATTTGTGAGGTTTGTTTCGACACTTAATATAATGTGTAAATACATTAACGTGTGTTAAACCGCAGGACAACGCTAGCAAAAAACAAAAATTGTCTGATTTTTATAATATAGATTTTGGTTATTTCAAGGGCGATTCTTACATACAAAACGTAATAATGACTGTCCGTGTATGATTTATTAGTATTCAATAACACAGATTGTAGATATCCATACAAAACAAATGACTAACACCATTGTTTAAGTGTAATTATAATAATAATAACTCCTAACGTCATTATTCGTCCTTAAACCAAGCCAATTCATCATTATAATTATGAGTGTTACACTTTGACACTTAGTGCATAGAATAATAAATAACACAAGTGTTTCCTTTGAAGGTGCTTCAAGCCGACGAAATAAATATTTTAAGCGCACCTTTGCCTGACTTTCCCTTTCTGATGTAATACTCAATATAGCCTATAGAATACATATGTCAAGCTTGCTTATTCACTATGGAAATAAAATATATCGATCTATATAATCTTTTTACTTAATACGATGCAACGTTCATAGGAGATTTACAAGGACCCTTAAAGCAAGCAGTCATTATGCATATGTTACTAAACCTACGTAGTTATTTGTTACTAGTAGGGGTGCGCTATTTCACCCGCGTATCAAATGATACTTCACAAAAATATTTGACGACAACACTGTGGGTTTTTACGATTATGCACAGAACCCTTATGTAGCCCATTATTTACGCCTATAGTGTAAAGTTTCTGCCAGTGGAAGTCCCGTCAAAATCGGTCTAACCTTTTTAGAGATTAGTGCAAACGACCGGATGGATAAACAAAACATTTATACCTGGTTTTCTGTTATAAGTACCTATTTTTATAGGCATTTTGAAAAAAAGCTGTAAAAAGGCTTGTGAAAAGGTGTATTACACGTTAAGGGTACAGGGATTAATTTTAATTAATCTATGTATACTAAATTAAAAAAGGCATGTTGTTCGAGACGGTAAACTTAGTTTGAATATAGAATACTCAATGATCAATTAAGACATGAATCACGTCTTGGAATACTGGTCTTAGAGTATGTTAATAAAAAATTGGATATATTGAGTCGCTGACGTTATAACATCCGTATTGAAGATAATACGAGTAAATAACGAGCAAGTGCCAACTGCCAACATCCGGTGCTTTCGGAATACTGGACGTCAGGAAATGCTACGTATGCACGGCGTGTCTACATTTGTATGCTTTTCTAAATCTCAGAAGTGAATTGCAAGAATTTATAAAAATGCTTGCCTCTTGAAGACATTGAAATAATATTTGGACCATCTGTTTTATTTTCTTTCAATACGTTTGCAATTCTGAACAATTATTGTAATTCAAAAGCCAGTGAAAATTCGGAATAATATTAATTTCGAACCTAACCACGAAACTGATTGCAATATTATATAATAAACAGCGCGTTTGTAATCCGTTAGCGTAATTAATTTAAGTTTTGAAAGACTTTAATTCATCTTCCGTAGCGATAATTTAAAATTAATATTTATAACCTTACACGGTCTATAATTTAAACAGAAACATTTTCATAGAAATAACATGCCGTCATATCGGTATTCAAATCTATCGCCCAATGAACCTACTAACTAAACGTTTTAAATTGTGCTTGTAGTTTTAAACAAATAGTTGTTTGATAGGTGTGGGCGAGAAGTGCTTGTAATTAATTCGTCTTTGAACATCCGAACTTGCGTAAACGTTTTTATTAATATAGATGATGGAATCATAAAAGTAGACTTACGAAAATTAATATATCCATCGCTTGCGGTCTTGCTCAGAAAGATTAACGTATTTGAAAACGTTTATGTATATTTAATCTATATTATAATAAAGCTGAAGAGTTTGTTTGTTAGAACGCGCTAATCTCAGAAACTGCTGGTCCGATTTGAAAAATTCTTTCAGTGTTGAATAGCACTTTTATCGAGGAAGGCTATATTATATTTTCAAAAAAATTAGGGATCCTTACTAAAAGTTCAATAATGTAACCCTAGATGTAAAGATCGAAATGGACGTGAGAGAAGCCGCTGGCAGAAGCTAGTTCAAAAATAAAATTGCAAAATTTATATTTTGAATGCAATTATAATAAATAAATTGAATATGAAGATGGTTGCTAATATTACAGAAAATAATCGTCGCACAGTCATACCTGTGCATAGCTTAGCATAGTCTTGAACTAATTCTGCTGAAAGATTTATAAAAACCATCCTAAGCTTGCTTGCGCAATAAAACATTTAAATGAAGTATAAATATGTAATTGAAATAGACAACACAAGTGACATGATACCCAATACAAAATCATTAACGATAACGACAAAGAATTTCAAATGTGTTAAAACGTCTGGCGCCACTAAAATTAATTGACATTAAACTATCGAAGTTATTGCAAATGACAATCGAAATGCATATTAAAATTCAAATATACCGGTTAAATTTCACCAAACACGAGCCGAATAAAAATTGGAATCGTTAAAAAAAATCAGTAGTCGTAGGCAGATTGTGTCGTGTCTATAAAGATAGTATTGGAGTTCAATAAATAAGTGTGATGCGGCGGTATATCAATAAAATTGCGTAGTTGATTGGCTGCGCTGGCGCCCACGTGGTGTGTGGGTTAAGTTTCAAGATATACATCCATCATATACCCAAAAATAAATACGAAATAACATAGGTTATCATAGGTTTTAACTAAAGAATAGAATTAGACATTTTATGTAACTTTTGGAAAGATATAGCTAGAAATAATTGCTACTATGTCAGTTTGCAAACAAAACCATAAAAATGGCTTATTAGTTTAGAAATTACCAGTGCACAAACCGATAGGTACTTTAAACTTTTAATATACGATTTCCGTTGGGGTTTACAGATGTTGGATTTAGTACATACGTGTACTATAAAAATTATGATATGACAGTTTAATTTTAATTATAGACACTACTTAGAATCGCTTACAGCTTATGTTATATTCTTAAGTCAGAGAAAGCTTGTCGCGTGGGCGGGCGCCGGCGCTCGAACCTGGTAGAGAACGAGACGTCGATTGTTGTAACACGTTTTGATGAGTTTTCACTCGCAATGTCGAAGAACTTACAATTTAATTTTTTTAAGAAATTTGCTTGCTGGTTCGGGCAAATATCTAATTATATGATAATTACGTCAACCTGTTCATAGATGGAAAGGTCGTGAAATGGCAGATTTCGAAATAAAAATCGACAGCACAAAATTAAAAAATTAGTTAATCATGTCATGGGTACCCACCGCTAAGTGAACCACATTTCGTATGACGATGCCTAACAAAAAAATTGAAGCAAGTTATACAAATCATAGAAGTCAAATATAAGAGGTCCGATAAGATTTCTTTTATGAATTAAATTTTTTCGAAGTATCACAAATAATCGAAGTAAATTGTATATTTTGGTGATTAATTACGCGTTAAACTATAGTATATACCTTTAACTTTTCATCTTAAACTTATAAAAAAGGGACCTATTGTATATTTGTGATGTATTTTTTGTGTACCAAATACGGTTTCAAATCAAACAAAGTAAATATAATCTACAAAACTCTTTGAGAAAACACCTTTAGCTAAAAGGATCTTTTGAAACCTCTACTATTGTTTAACATGGCGCTTTTAATCTTTCACGAATAAAGGCGTGGAAATTGTGTGAAAATGTTAACACCATTACGGAAATAGATAATTCTTGTTAAAAGTAGGTCGCTTGTTATTTATTTGGTTCTTTATGTTTTTTATGGTACCGTGAACATGACTAATATCTCTACATATACTATGTCAAGTATTGATGGAAAGAAACAATTTGTAAAATAGCTATAAGAATAAGACATCTATTTACCGCTATTCTTATAAAATTTGTGAATAATCACATAACCAAGCGTGCTCCATCTTAGGCCACGTTTTGACTGCGTGTGATTACAAAAAATCCTATTTGGTCTTACTACGAGCCGTAACTGTAAGAAATACTGTAAATAGTATTTTTAGTTTCATATATTTTCAAGTAACTAATATTTGGTTGATCATCCGATTTGTTTAAAATATAACAAAGATTTTTTGAGCCTATGAAGATAATATCTTCGTTCGTTCAGTTAGTTGGAGATGATTTTTTAAATTATGATTAGTATAAAGGTGTTATGTAGTAAATCAGTAACAGTTTATAAAAATATGTGTACACTTAAATAATATAACAAACTCCGAAGATCTGAAATGGAAATCTCAATATGTTTTTCCCAAAATTAAAGTTGTTGTTGTTATTCACAAAACGGATCCCTAAAATTGTATCCCAGAGCTCAAGGGAGTGGAAGGCGCACCAACGCTATTAGTATGAAAATTGAAAGTCAACATTTTACTTACCTCCAATGCTTTTATAGAACGATTTACGGTCGCACGAGAGCTTTGTAATAGAATATTAAACTTTATTTTCTTGTTTTTTGATAAATAAGTATTTTACTGATTACTGTTTTCACATCAATAGCTCGATTGTAGAATAAAAATATTTGCGATGGAATTCAAGGCATCTTGTGAATTCAGCCATTATGAAAACAAAAGGTGATTTTACGTAATTAATTTTTATTTTACAATAAATTTTAAAGATGCATACATGAGTTCGACTTTACCGTTTGTCTGAGCGTCATCTGAGGTCATACCAGTTTCGATGTCATTAGCTTTGTTATTTATGACCTGTGATTATCTTGGTCATATACATAGGGTACACAGATGTTCAGTAACGACTAATAATAGCAATTGGACTTAATATCAGAATAAAATCCTGTATGTCGTAATTAAATTACATAGAAGTTACTAGACATAGATAATATACAAAGAATTCTGACTTCTTAACTATATTATAAACGCGCAAGTGACTTTATTTGATACGCTTTCACGCCTGAACGGCGAAATTGATTGTGATGAATTTTAGTAGTAATATAATAGGAACCATGTAGACGGTTATTTACTACTTTTCTTGGTAAAAGGGGCCTACATAAAGAGTACACTTTGTATGAAACTTTATATTGCGTCGTCCGATTTACTTCAAATATTCCAGAAACAACTAGGTTAGATAATTACCAAAAGTAGCGAAAGATTTTCGTAAACTTACCGTGAAACTATAATTACCAATAAACGAAGAGTGCTGAATGTCAATCCTAAGGAAGCATCTAAACATAGACTTGCTAAGTCTTATATTCGTACACTAGAATAAGTTTTACAAAGATTTCACTACTTAATAAGTCATATTACATTAAATGTGTAAAATTTTCTATCCAGTCTGCTTCTTCTGATACCACGGCTAATAGGTATAAGTAGGTTAAAGTTATCTGGCATTGTTCCTTTTTAGACGTTTATTTTTCCACACAGTATAAAGTTAATTCGTTTCGAAAAATAGGTCAGCAAAACACAGAGTTGCACTACGTATTTAATGAATTTTTAATTACCTGTGACAATGATATATGGATTGAATATGTCGAAATAAATATGGCGTAATATATTTGAATCGTTTTACCGTTTCCGTAATAATTAAACTGAAATCCACGCGTTTAAAATCAAATTTTATTACAACGTGCTGAATATTACGTACTCATAACATTAACAATGTTTTAACATTTTCAGGATAAATCTTCCTTGTTTCCACCTATTCAAAAAGAAATTCAGCGAGGTTTTTATTTTAAACTTTTCAAAATCTAGGCCAGTTTCTCTTTGTCTCAATGCTATAAAAATTATTTTCATCTTGCATTGTATTTTACGATCCAAAATACGTCGCATTCTATGTTTTTTGGCACCAGTAATCTTAAAATTCAATTGTTCATCGAAGAAAAGAATTGTCTATAAATTTATTGTCTGTGGGCTGTGTGACTTATTAAAAGCCAAAGAACTCGAGTATGTAAAAAGTTATGACGCTGATAATCTTTAGAATGTATAAAACCGACGAATTAGAAATCAATTGAATAACAGTAGATTTAAAAAGTATTACTTAAGTAAGCGATAATAAGCTTTTAGGAAATCGTCAATTTGTCTACCGGATCTATTAATGAAATAATGACAGTGAAATACGATTAAAATATTTTAGCTATACTACATTTTTATTCTGTAATCTAATTAAGCGTGTTATGAAATAAGTATTTTATTGTCGTTTTACTAATCTCGGTGTAATCTGATACGATTAAAGAAATCGTGTTGGAAATTAAGTAATTTTTTAATAGTTTTATTATGTCTTGATTAAAAATGTTTTACATTTATTAGGGATTTTATTGTTGATATATCTATAGATTGGCGAAGATGTTCTTTGCCCCACGCCTACGTTTGACCCTACCTCGCCCACACCAACACTTTATGGGCTCATAATTTCACATAAACTTATTATAGGAAAATTTCGAACATTATGGCCATCGGATGAACTGCGCGATAATTTATTATGAAGTATTTGGAATTGTAATCAAGCAAACTATATTTGAAGTATATAGTATTGAGATTAAGATTCTGTTATAGGAAAGTAGTACTTTCTTGTGTTATTTTTTCTTTGCAAGTAAACTATAAACTAATTATCTCAGGCACTGTTAATAAGTTTTATTTATACTAACGGGCTAGTTCCTGAAGTAATTTAAAAATTTATAGTTATCTATTTGTAACATCAAAACAGCAGCTATTTTCTAAACTAATATGAAAGTATTCATGGTACATATAAAAATATTAGTCTGTCTTTTTGTTCAATCCCATCTCCGAAACGGCTGCACTCGTTTTGATGGGACTGCCAGATATCTATATATTATAACGAAAAACTTACGCTACCTCTATTTTATCATCATTATTGACTCTTTTATCGTATGTATATAAATTTGAAGCGGGTAAAACTGCGACGTGCTGCTAATAATAAGTATAAATGATGGTTTATTGGCTGTGAACATAGAAATGTATCAAGTGTTCGAGAGATTGCCTCGCTAACTTGTCTGGCAAGCGGCCAGTGTACAGGAAAGTTTGATGACATTGTTGACGCAACACTTGTAAACTGCAAATTGCAGTTAGCGAACATTGCTTTCTTAGAGGCTGTGTCACATCGCACACGTGACACGAAGAGATTAAGTAACTTAGCTCGATAAACCTGAAGATCCCTCCTTCCAACCAATGTTTGTACTTTCACTAAAGTCGAAGGACTCCGAAGTGTTTTAGTACCGTTAAAATCTTTAACAATATGAAAAAATGAAACCGTAAAGATGATATGCAAACTTTTTAGTTGAACTAAAAAATAATAATTTGGAACTACTGGCTGGATTTAAAAATCGTATTTAAAGGCACTTCGACTGATATAACCTATTAATTGCAATTACATTGCAAATGTAACGTTTGTTATTCATTAATTACAAGCCTATTAATTGTTCGAAATAATTTGTTTGAAACGAATCATCTCAATTATACATTTCATAATTACTTTTCACAAAACAATAACACAATTTATGTCTTAGTTATTAATTGTTCGAAACGCCACACTTTATTTGCGGTAGCGGCAATTCTTATTTTATTTTTAAAAAACTTAACGCTGCGTTCTGTCGCATTGTTTTCTCGGCATAATTTATACTATTCTGGGTCAGTGACATTTAGCTAGCAAGCTCAAATGGCGTGCAAAATGCACAACTTATAGCTTCGTTCGCAATAAATCAAAAGTTAAGCTTATTGTGAATTCAGAAGTATATTTTATGCAGAAAATTATCTCGTTCCAGCAAGTTGTGTATTTAACGGCTGAATATTAGTTTAAATTTAGCTTTGTTGCCTGATCCGTGGACGTGATGAAGTACTATTAGTCAATACTAAAGGTAAATTTGTTTATGAAATAGGCTGATAATAAGATTACCTTGACATAATATTTGTTTGTAATTACTTAAGCTAATATGACTGACTTGTTTCTGAGTTTGAATGTGAATTATCATTAAAGGTAAAAGCAAGTTTTGTATTTGTCAACTATCGTAATGATTTCCTGTGTAGTGTTTAATTTTTCAAAATAAGTATTTAATTTATCGTTAAAATTTGTTTCGAAATACATAAGTGCTACAAGTGTTTTGTATCTGTATTTTAATTAAAGATCTGTAACGGTTTATTAAAAAAAATAATTGCCTCATAAATAATTTTTACCACTCCGAGTACTAGTGCCATAAATGAGACTGTAAAATGTTTCGTGTTTTCTACAACGAGATTCAGAAAGTTTCAACGACAATAATTAGGCTCGCTACAGGCCATTATTCACGATTTACATATTAAACATTGTAACACCATCGTTTTAAGTGCTATTTTAAATGCATTGAGAACAAAATTACGTTAAGAATAAAAGTGATTTTAAATTTTATACAAATAAGATCCCGAAAAACGTGTGTAAGTTCTTGATAAGATTTATGCTTCAGGTAAAACAGAAGGTAGAATTGCTACGTAATTAAAGTTAACAGAAGGACTTCATGACAGATGGCATACCTACAGCAATGGGTTGAGGTACCATTTACGCGCTCGTTTCAGAAATGACGTTTTAGGAAAGTCTAATATAATAAGGAATATGCCAGTACAATAATATTTAATTTAAGTACCTACACATAAGACGCCTCTTTCCAGTAGCGGTACAAACATATACTATAGCTATGCATTAGTACGTTTCTGACATAGCTATTTCGCATCCTCTATTCTTATTTATTACTAACTGACCCAGCAAACGTCGTTTTGCCACAAATATTTAGGGGTTGACTAAATAGGGGTGAAACTTTGGGGTTGTATGTATTTTTTACGCTGTATCTTAAAAAAATGAAAGCAACAAATTTCGTCTTAAAATTTAAAAAAAGTAAGTCTCCACAACCCTTATCACTTAAGGGGATGAAAAATAGATGTCCGATCCTCAGACCTACTGAATAACTTTATAAATTTTCATAAGGTTCGGTCGAGCCGTTTCGGAGGAGTATGGGAACGAACATTGTGACACGAGAATTGTATATATAAGATTATCTCATAATTGGCTATACTGTTGTCATGGACTTTCTTGAAGACGTCCTCCATTTGGCTTCATGGTTGACCAATTCCGACTTTAACTTTATTATCCTTGCATATCTAGTTTTATTCATTCTCTCCCCATGTCTTCCGTAGTAAAATTATATTAAGTGCATACCTTTTTCTCCAATATCACATGGTTTTCAAGAGCGTGCATGATCGCTTCCGAGACACGCGCATCTAAAGCCCTCAAGGCGGCGTCTGCGTCTGCTCTTGCTAGTCTTTCCACACCTTCCACGTATCCGGCCCAGGGTGCATCCAGGTCTGATATCAAAGCTCCTATGCATCTGTTAGAACAAAATTCATACGATTGATTAATAATCTTTGGTGTATCGATTACCTTATTTATTGAGTTACTGTGCTGTAAATTGTACGTATTATATTACTCATACTGAACTATCAGTGATCTGGTAGCTAATTACATTGCAATGGGGTTTTGAACATAAAAAGTATACAGAGCTGACATTTAAGTTATCTCAGAATATTTGAGAACGCTTTATATAATTCAAGAAGAACTTAGTATAGGACTAACTTGTAAAGAGGATCTGAGTGTGACAGTTATGAAAAATCCATTTAGTATAGAATAATGAATACTACTGGGCCTCTACGCCTCGACACGACGCCCAATCCATTTAGCTCAAAGTGGTTCTCAACTGAACGATACTTCAAAGAATTTCGCTAAAGAACATAAACTTATTTTAATAAACTAGTTAATTTTGAAATAATATATTTAGTTTAACTCGTGATATAATAATTCTATGATCGTAGTTACAACTTTTTTGTACCTCACGGACTCTATTAACGAATTTGTTTTGCATCACTAGATCCTTGTTTGTAATTTTAATTGAATATTTAGCAATGATTCATTACTTAAATGACGATAAGTATATTTTGTTGAAATCGAGTTTTTGAGTCAATTAGTAAAATTGAAATTACGTTTCCGTTTACAGATGGATTGATCAGTGATTTTGTTAATATATAAAATAGGTTGACGGCGTATTATTTCACAGTAAATAACGTGATATGGCTGAGATACTTCTTACATACATTCAGGCTAGACCGACCTCCAATGATTTTCCTAAAACCCTCATTATATAGTATAGAATAACATATATATAACAGAATAACATATTATATATTTGGGATATTAATTAGATTCTCCAATACTATATTTAATTACGTTAATGTATTTAGTACTACAAAGCAGAGGTGATAAATATTTGGCGTATCATATAAATGGAGAAATGTTCGTATAAGCAATGGTTAAACAGTTTTTCTTTTTCTATTTTTACTAAATGTAGGCTAGCTCTGTAATAAGAGGTTCTTTGTTTTCTCTAATGCGGAAACGAGTACATGTTCGTTGTTCATAAAAGGATTCCTAGTTTCACAACGAAATGAGATACTAAAATTAAATACTTTCGTACATTCTGTTTATAGCGATGGCTAAGGTAGATTTTTTCACATCTTAAAGAAAATTATATTCACTAATAGGCGGAAGAAATATCGTTATTAATTCCACCCTTTTAACGTTATTGCCTATCATAAAAATGCTTAATTAATACTATATACATAATATAATCAATTCTGAATGCTAAGACGTGAAAAAATCAATCTTTTCGAAAATATATAGAAGAAACGGTTTGACAACATTAAAACTAAATTCATAACTTGTTATTACAAAAAAATGATTCTATGAATCACCGAGATTATTATTTCTCGACATTAAAACATCGACAATGAAATATTTTTACTTAAAAAAGGGGTAAGGTTAAGGGGAATACTTACCCTCTCGCGATGTTAAGACAATAGTTTCTACAGGGGCTCACTTCGAACCCTTTGCACCTCGAGCAACCTCCAAGCCGTAGCAGCCTATTAGTACAGTCTTCATTGGAATTAATTACTTGTTCACTGGCTGTTAGTGCTCCGGCACCTACAGCCAGGACTTGCAATAGCGCCCGTGCAGCTTCCAGAGATTTTGAGAGTGACGTCCCCAACTGGTGAAAATATTTATTATATTTATGTTATTCGGGCAATCAGATATTGTAACCAAAAGAAAAGGAAGCGGTACACTGCTCTTTGAGGATTCGAATGTGAAACGTAAACGTGCTTTTGAAGTTATTTAATAGAATCGACCCCCTAATATATTCATAAACACGGAAGAGGTTTTTAACTAGCATCACTAGTTCAACAAACAATGTGTACTTGTGTTTAATTAAAGCAATGTTAACGTACCTAATTCTAATTGTTTCTATAAATATGTAGTTCTCTTAACAATAACTAAGCAATTGAGATCTTATTTTATTACGGAGGCAAGATCTGAAGCATGTTTTTATTAATTTTTAAATTCCATATAATACATAATATATTTCATAATAAGAACTCTCTCTTACATTTATTTTTTAAGGTAAAATAAAATGAAGTCTTAATTGGTTTATCAGTACAGGGCTACTAACAGACTACAGATTACATTTATTATACATTATTTTGTTTTTCTTGCCGAGCTTAAAAAGAATTTGAACGAGTGAGTCAATGTCAAATATGAAGCCATAGCCTTAGATAAAATTTAAACTTGCGTTACATGAAAAAGCGGAAGTGGAATACTTAGCATGTTTATTCTACTTATAATGAACGTTTTACCTGAACCGGAACGTCACCAAACGGCTGTACGGCATCGTACGCATCCTTCAAACAGGCTTCATACTCAGTCGTAAATTGCTTGGTATCTAATCTTAGAACATTTTGATAAGCAACTGGAAAGACTTCTCTAAAGAATTTCTTCGTGCTTTGTGTCATTTCTATGGGCGGAGGTGAGCCCAAATCTACGCCATTGGTGTCATCGATTTCTGGATTCGATCGTAGTAAAGTTCTTATATCGTCATATAGCGTGGCCAATGGAGCGTGAGCTCTTGTTGCGTGACTTCGGTAAAGTTGTGAGAATAAGACTGCTGTTTTGTTCTGCGATTGCTGCGATAGCGCCGTCAGGTGTTCTGCAATAGAAATACCGTTGGAAAACTTCAAGGAACTTTTATTCTATACGATTGTAGTACCTTTAAAAACTTTTTTGTTCGTTTATAAAATATTCACGAGTTGTCGTTGAAAGGCAAAAATGGATCGTTATGAATTCTTAGTACTTTGCTGAATAATGTGCTTTGGAGTTATGTTGTTCAAAAGTTATTTCTTTTTTAGGCTGACGTTACGAATTGTTTATGTAAATCTTATAAATGAAGTAAGGAATTTAGTCTGTCTAGATTTAGATGTAAATCAAACAGAAATCTAGGATACGTAGTTTTTGCCGCTCTATTTCAACGGTGTAATGACTGGCGGGTGGCGCGGTCGTACGGAGCCAACGACCGCTGTCCACTTCTCAAATAAGCGACGCATTTAGCTTCAACTATTTATTTAACAGCAATATTTTTACGAAATCCCATTTCTCAGAAATAAATATACAGATAATATTTTCTAGTTTGTAATACGTCTACGTGTATATTATATAACCAAACATTCTTGTAACAATTACACTCCGTAGTATATTCAAGCATCAATTATTTTAATTAAATACGAGTTTCTCCTAAAGCCACAGTGGTGTTTTCACTTCAGTACATAAAGCTTATAAATTCCTTTGATAACAAGTAAGCGTAACAAAGCTCTAACTAGGTGCGTGTGTAGTAAACTGTTTTGTAATTCAAGCGTAACTATAATCTAATAGTTCACAAACAACGGGCCTAACAAGGCCTAAGTAAATACATACTGTTAGGTTACGTCTCATATTTGTGTTAACACCTGGAGCCTTCTCTTATCTAGGAATGTAGCCGACAGGATCAACACCTCAGCATTCTTGAGATAATTCTAACATTCAATGGAGTTAAGTCTTGTTGATTTAAATTATATTTATTTTAATTTTTAAGGCTTTCACACTTCTGATTAAAATCTGATATTTCATGATTAACTAAAGCTTTAATTTTTTGACGGAAATACATTTTTAGACTCTGGATATCAGGTGGTCTACAATCTTCAAGATGATAACAATCTCCTTTTAAGCATATAACACTAGATATCTAATTTCACAGATTTTGTGATGAATGTATCCCTAAAAGTGGCAATAGTAGTTAATACTATAAAAATCATGAATTCATAAGTAATTTTAATACTCAAAAGCTTCCGAGTAGGTATCTAAGAAAGCAGTACCTAATTATTTATTTATGATTAAAATACTAGAGTTGAAAGAGATATAACGTGGTCAAAAGGCTTTTTTTAGTCGGACTGAAGAAACTTCTCGGCAGAGGCAATGTATCTTTGATGTTGAGTTTTCAAAGACGAGAGGTTTAAAATGAAACGAATGAATGCGCGCCCCGTGTTAAATGTGTGTTGCCATTATGCTGACATAAAAATATATTTAAACAAACACATTTGAAGTGTAGACATGGTAACAGTTGATTAAAAACACTATATACAAAATGATTCGTATTAACTTTTTAGTACCTACATAAAAATTAATATTTAACATATAGTGCAGTCAATTTCACATACAAAAGTGTTTGCTCGCTATATAAATATTTTGTATTTTTTCTATCAGCATGTTTTACGCCATAAGATTAATGATGTTCGCGCATTTACCACATGTATATAATCTGTTACCATCAGAATGTGTCAAACGTGTTGAGCATTTTTTAAATTTGACCTCCATGTAACTTATTTACTTAAAAGTATTACAAGATTACATTTGAAAAAGCTTAAAAAGAGTAAGTAATTTTATTTTGAACCTCAAAAGCAAAAATAGGAGTGCTATAAAGTTGACGTGTCTGACCGGTATAACAGCGCCTAAACAAATGCCCCTATTTTTACGCAGTATTTCTTCTTAGTAGTTCATTTAAAATTGTTATAATTATAAAATTTACAAGTAGTTCTAAAAACTATATTAAAACAATTCGCTACCTACCCTTGCGAAAATGCGTAAATTAACTTAACCTTTATATTCAGTATATTTCTTTTTATAAAGGTAATTTAGATCCAGTGTTTGAGGTTGTCGCCGCGACTTACTTTAACCTGGCAACTCTACATTCAATAAATAAGAGCCATTCATCTTTTAAGCCGAGACCTCTAGACGCCCTTAGTCCAAATAAACTACCTGTGTATTTTATACTGTATATTTTGAATCAATAATATTACTTTGAAACTAAGTAAAGCAGACAGTTGTTTATAGCAAGAATAATTATATTCTCTATGAATAACTTTTGCTGTGTGACAGTTGATAAAATTCAAATATGTTTTAAAAGGACTGCAATCACTATTTTATTTTGTAAATTGTCAAGTAATTGAAATTGCTCGCATTCGTCTGTGGCATCTGATATTAAATTTCTTTTAAAACGTATCGTTTGTTTGATATCAAAGAAAATCTTTAAATGATTTTTTTTTTTAATACACTAACAGCGTCTTGGTTTCACCTGCGTTTTATGCATAAATGTTGATAAAGAATTAAACGTAACATAATTTAATCCTAATAATATCAGCAATTTATCTTAGATTAGTTGGAAGAAGCAGACAGACATAACCAAGTGTTGTATACATTGTATTTCTGTTATAAGTGCCGTATATACTTTTATGTTTATTTAGCTAACAGCTGTTTTAATACTTGCTGACCCACACAACTTCTCCTGCGTCACGTAAGATATAAACATATAATGTTACGCATAGGTGTATATAAAGTTTTTCTGTGATAATATACATATATATACTAGTAATTTAATATATATCCTTAATTTTTGAAATTATAATATGACAATGTACTATCCAACACTAAAAGAATTTTTCAAATCGGATAAGCGGTTCCAGAGATTAGGACGTTCAATTAAACAAACAAAGAATCTATTCAACTTTATAATATTAATATAGATTTAATTTTTTACTAACAATTAATTTCTGTACTCGCTTTTTAATCAGTAATATACATTATCACGGAAAAAAAGCAAAAAATATGGAAAACAATAGAATGGAGAATATAATCGGCTCAATAGAAGGTTAAGTATACAACATTTTTTCTTTCTAAGCCGTAAAGCCGGTAAATGTCAAAGGTAAAGTCGAGTGGCAAGAAGTATAGCATTTAATTCAATTAAGTACGAATTTATGAAATAGTTGACTTCATAATAAACGAGTTACGTCGAGGGTAAAGTTTATTTTAGTTTTAATGACGGCCCCGGGGTTGCGAGCTTCGAATAACCTGAAGCTAGCACAGAATAACACTGGGCTTTAGGTTACCAAAAAAATTCTAGGCGATAATAACTTACGTAACTAATATTCCAAATGCGAGGTTGTGTTCTCACTTTGAAACTATTGAAGCGACTATAATGAATTCTTGCGTGTAGGTAGATGAAACCTAGTTATTTTTACAGACGCAATCTTTATTTATGTATTACTAGCTCCTGCGAGCGGCTTCACTCGCGTTCGTTTCGATTTTTACACCTTGGGTTACATTATTGGACTTTTAGTAAGTATCCATATTCTTTTAAAAATATAATATAGTCTATAGGCTTCCTCGATAAAAATACTATCCAACCTGAAAGAATTTTTCAAATGGGACCAACGGTTCCTGAGATTAATCCGTTCAAAGAAACAAACCAACTCTTCAGCTTTATAATATATACATATATACATATTACTTCGAAATTTTCCCTAAAAACGCGGCTTAAGGATTTTTGAGAAATAATTAAAATAGAACAAAATTACGTTTACAATTCCTTAACGCGTCACGTTTTTGAGATATGAGCTATTAAATGGTAGCCCGTGTTGGTAGCAGATTGTAATAATAACGACGGTAAAAGCCCTCAAGTTTATTTTCAAAACGTGACGCTATGCGATTCTGTCACCCATCTAATGGACTTTAGGAGTAGTACCTACACTGAAGTTGAAAAACCACGCAAAGGACTAGAGCCATTTTTGTGAAATATGCGTCTGTTGTCTTTGTCCCATTATTATCAGGCTATAGACAACACCAATATAATACTTTCTTTATTGATCACCAGACTGTTAATACTTTTGATGTTATGAAGGTGTTTGAATTTCGAAGTGAACTTTATACTAGAAACTAGTAATGCGCAGCGGTGTCACTCCGGGTGAATTTACGTATTTATACATGTAGAATGTAGATAATAACGATAGCAGTTACATGCCTATAAAAGTAGGGCCAGTTATTCTTTAAAAGATCAACCATGTACTCATACTAGTATAATCCCGTCAGAATCGGTCCATCTCCGTTTCGAATATTACTCGGCCTAAACAGACAACACCAACTTTATAAACCGGGCTCCTGTTGTAAGTAACGCATATATACATTTAGAAACTGTTACTTTTATGCTATAAACAGACCGTTAAATTTTATTTGTGTGAATACCAGAAATGTATAAGGCTTTGTTCTCGTAAACAAAATAACACCAAAAAACCCGTGTTTCCACCGTGTGACGATAGTTAAAAGGGACGGTTTCACTTGGTTTATTTCCTCTCAACATATAAATGAGGGTGTAGAGGACGCATTGTCTTTAACCCACTCGTTATAGAGGTCGATGCACTTGCCAATGTCAGATGTTACTTTGTGCATCGTTTATGTTTGGCTGCGGGCGTTTTTTCTGCGTCGCAGTCTTTCGGGTACGGAGTATGTAAATATCATTATGTTGTATACTCGCTGTATAGATTAGTGCTGTA